>JAVQIZ010193951.1:0-10841 GCA_036023535.2 Galaxias brevipinnis | reverse complement strand
CAGACAGACAGCACTGACACTGAAAGCAGCACTGACACTGAAAGCAGCACTGACACTGAAAGCAGCACTGCATCAGGGGACAGACAGCCAGCACTGACACTGAAAGCAGCACTGACACTGAAAGCAGCACTGCATCAGTGGACAGACAGACAGCACTGACACTGAAAGCAGCACTGACACTGAAAGCAGCACTGACACTGAAAGCAGCACTGCATCAGTGGACAGACAGACAGCATTGATGCTGAAAGCAGGTGGCTTTTTTCTACCAGGATTTATAGCTGTCTAATAAACAGACAAAGGCAGGCCAGGACGTTTTAACTAGTAACCCTGGGAAGGTTGTCGGTTCGGTTAGGACTGTGGTTGAGACTGTCAGGGGTGTCTTTGAGGAAGACAATGACACGTGTCCTTCACTCTGGACGTTGTAAAAAGCTGTCCCTGTCCACATATAGCTGTCCCTGCCCTCACATAGCTGTACATGTCCACATATAGCTGTACATGTCCTCATATAACTGTACATGTCCTCATATAGCTGTACATGTCCTCATATAGCTGTACATGTCCTCATATAACTGTACATGTCCTCATACTGCTGTACATGTCCTCATACTGCTGTACATGTCCTCATATAACTGTACATGTCCTCATATAGCTGTACATGTCCTCATATAACTGTACATGTCCTCATATAACTGTACATGTCCTCATACTGCTGTACATGTCCTCATACAGCTGTCCCTGTCAGTGCTGTTTTTTATTCCACTTTTACTTTCTACTTTATATAAACTGTGGTGTTGTTGCTCCAAAAATCCCTTTGTAACATTGCTAAGAAGCGTGCCATACAAATAAAGGTATTATTATTCACATCAAAGCTGAGGGGGAACCAAAAAGACTAATCACACATGTACTCTGTAACCATGGCAACCCGGTGTTCAATCCTCCATCTTACCTCTCAGTCCTATACTACTCTATTGACCAAAGACAACAACAAACAAATATCTGTTGGGACAACATGCCTAACTGCCGTCGTTGTTTTTATCTGGGTAACTGTGACTGGAATGCAGCTCTTCTGCTATGTGGTTTTATTAGTCTACTCTTGTTTGATTGGATGGGCGAGTCTCTTTAGGTCAACGCCAGGGAGACGAATGAAAAAAAGGAGAGGGAGAAAGAGAAAGAGGCTTGGCATTGCACCACAGCCACACCACAATACACGAGATCCTTACCCTATCTCCATCACTCTGTCAGAGGAGTTTATCTTCATAATACTACTACTACTACTAATAATAATAATAACAACTATAGCCTCACCGCAATACACGAGATCCTTACCCTATCTCCATCACTCTGTCAGAGGAGTTTATCTTACTAATAATAATAATAACAACTATAGCTGCACCACAATACAGTTCAGATCAATACAGATCTTTACCTATCTCCAGAGTTTACCTTCATGATACTACTACTACTAATAATAATAACAGTAATAATACTATCACTAATAATAATAATAACAACAAATATAGCTGCACCACAATACAGTAGTAATACTACTACTACTAATAATAATAATACTAATAATAACAACTATAGCTGCACCACAATAAACCAGATCCTTACCTATCTCCAGAGTTTACCTTCATGATACTACTACTAATAATACTACTAATAATAATAATAACTATAGCTGCACCACAATACAGTTATAAGCTCCTTACATATCTCCAGAGTTTATATTCATGATACTACTACTAATACTACTACTACTAGTACTACTACTAATAATAATAATAATAACAGTAATATTACTACCACTAATAATAATAATAACTATAGCTGCACCAAAATACAGTGGAAAAAATAAATCTCTCTCTCTGTCTCTCTATCACTCTCTCTTTCTCCCGCTCTTTACACTTCTCTGTCTCACTATCTCTTTACACCCCACCCCCCCCCTCCCCTCCCTCTCTCTTCCTGAGGCTAACTGTAGCTAACGTTGTATATGATGTCGGCATCTAAGGAGAAATACAGTGGAATTAACTTTGTTTCATCACTGAACTCAGAAAGGGTCAGAATTTGAACTTGCTCACAGGGACAACACCTCTTTGTTGACTGAATGTTCCGGTAATTTATTTGGGATGGTTTGAATGACCTTGATGTATGCTTGTTCAGTCCTACTTTGTTTAAGACACTAGATCACACAGCTTAGCAAAGGAATACATTAATACGCTAATCTATAACCCAGAATGCTTTGCGCCAGGCCAAGATGGCACATTTTTATCCTTAGCAATAGTGGGGGGAATCATAAGAAGAGGAGAGAGTGAGAGAGAGAGAGAGACAGAGAGAGAGAGAGAGAGAGAGAGAGAGAGAGCAACAGAGAGAGAGAGAGAGAGAGAGAGAGCGACAGAGAGAGAGAGAGAGAGATGAGTAAAAGGTGCTGGGGATGAATACAGTTGTCAAGCATTAAAAAACACAATAATAGTTTAACAAACTACACAAATGAAAAACATCAAAGCATAAAAAACACAATAGCACACCAAACATTAAAAATACAAGAGGTCACATTCAAAATGAGGCATACATTTACTTTAACACAATGGGAAGAAATGAACATTCACACCTAAAACATTCAATAACACTACAAATTCAATACACAATTACAAGAAAAGGAGGAGAATAATGACAGAGATAGAGAGAAAGAAATGAACTTAAGGCGAAGATAACGAAGATGATTTATAATCAAGAACATCAACAAATATTTCACTTTCATACCCATCCTTAGCGAGTACTACTGTGTCCAAAACATGGCTGTCACGGTACCAGTGTGACCACTAGAGGCGGGTCATGTTGAAAACTGCAACACCCTATGAGCCAATCAGCAATGCCCTCGCTGTTTGATTAGCCTATCAGTACTCTCTAAGGCTTCCATTCAGCATGAACTGGAAGAGATAGCAAGACGCAGGCAGCACTTAAAAATGTGCAAAAACCTGGTCAACCTTTAACCTTTCCTGCCCTTTGACCTTTTGTCAGAAGAAGAGGTCAAAGGTCAGAAGAGGTCAAAGCACCACATCTCACATAAAAAGTAAAACGAACAAAATAAACATCATCAACAAACTGGCAATCACAGAAAACAAGAGAAAGGTGCCAAGAAAGAGAAGGAAGAAAAAGAGGAGAAGAGGAAGAGAAGGAAGGGGTTCGACGCCAAGGGACCCTTGTTCAGAATACGCAAGAAACACATTCCATCAACCCTTCTTTCCTTCCTTCCTGCCTTCCTTCCTTTTTTTGCTTCCTGTTGTAAATAAAGTTTTCACAGATCTGATAAAAAAACAAGATAGGTGAGAGCTCTCAGATCGATCGATACAGAGATGTTTTTTTCTAAAGGTCCATTCAGCCACGTATCGATATGTGACCATGCTGAAGAAGAAACATAAACAAGACTAGGAAAAAAAGAAGGAAAGAAGGAAAGAAGGAAAGGAAAGGCTGGAAGGAAGAAAGGAAGGAAGAAAGGGAGTGACGCAGAGCGTTTCGAACAGCTCCAGTCTCACTCTAAAAGCATAAGCCCAGCATACACCAGTACAGCACCAGTATAGCACTAGTATAGCACCAGTATAGTACCAGTATAGCACCAGTATAGCACCAGTATAGCACCAGTATAGCACGGGTGACTGGGTGGGGCTTCAGTCCTTTAGAGTGTGGAGGATGCACGCAGGGCATTCTCCATATTAACAGGCTTTCCACAGCTACTTCTACTTTACCAAACCACCTGGGGGGCACTTACCTTTCACTGTGTATGTGTGTGTGTGTGTGTGTGTGGGGGGGGTATTTAGTGTTTACAAATCAAAATTATTTTCATCCTTGTTTAAACTTGAGCAAGTAGAGTATGTCTGTCTGGTGTGTGTGTGTGTGTTTGTGTGTGTAGCGTCTATCCTCCACTTTAATATTATAGACAAAAAGTTTGTTGTGCATTTTAATCGTTTAGGGTCTGGCCTGGATCATAATTTTAAAGGAAGTTGTACTATTAAAGCATTTCAACCACGACTAAGCACATCACCTTCAAAGCACTACAGTAACCAGTGTTTCAGCACAGCCAAAAAACAAGCCCTGGCATCTGACACCCATTGTCATTGATGACCCAATGCATAATGGAAGTTGAAGTCCAAATAGTCAGTGGCAGAATAGATCTGACTGTAAAGTATCAACCTAAACTAAACTGAACCCAACTGAACCCAACTGGACTGGACTGGACTACACTGGACTGGACTGGACTGGACTGGACTGCACTGGACTAGACTGATGTGGACTGGACTGGATTTAACTTAATGGCAGACCATTAGGGAAACCTCTGTTTTATTACAGATTCTGAAATAGCCTCATCCAAGTTCTGATTATATAACTTTTAAGGCCACTTTCCCATTACTATCCTGTAGGAATATGAAAAATTTTCAACTGAAACTTCTGATAAATACAAACTCTTTAAAAAATACAAATTTTCTATGTTTCAAGAATACAATATATACAATATATATATAACTTCCTGAGTATGTGTCTTCTCTTTGCTTAAACTGCAGTGTTATCCTCTTTAGCTCAGATCTGAGTAAAGGAACTAAGGGACTAATATTGCATTTTTAAGTGGCTCACAGGTCAGTGAATCAAAATTCCAACTGTATCTTTGTCTCTGTGAGCTGTGCTGGAACACTGATCTGAGGACAGTTCCAGAGAAGAAGAAAAAGAAGAAATAAAACAAAACAACTACCAACCAGCCAACTGTTGCTGGGGTGGCTGTGGACCAATCAGAACCCACCGCCAACATCACCTTATAAGGCGGGCGTGGGCGGGCTTTCAGTCTGGCACCTTAAGCTACAGCGGACGCTAACGTCACTTCCTGTTTATCACTTCCTGTTCACCACTTCCTGTTTTATCAGGAGCGTAAACTAAACAAATTGACATTAAATGTCTTTTTGATTTGATGGACTATCCTCTATTTATTGTCATATTAGTTCACTGTACTCAGTGAACATGAAATTTATAAATATATCATATATATTTATAAATATATCACTTTTAAAATAAATACGTGGCAGTATCTTATTTGCAACAACATATTTCCTAATGGGAGTTGGTTTACCAGAAACAATGAAAGATATCTTTTTAAATCTAGTTGCATCTCAATATGATTGGACTATGTTTAAGCCTCTTACACATTGTCCAAACAAAGCCCAAAACCAAACACCAACAAACCCTGACATTCGTAGTTTTTTTTATTCATTATTTAATGTCCAGACAAACCTATACAACTGTGGTAGTTGTAGTTTTGTTTGGTGTTTGGGTTTTGTAGTTTTGTTCAGGGCAGTGTGTAAAAAAAGCAGGCCCTGATTTACCGTTGCCGGTTGCCACGGAGCCAAGAGGCCTCAGGTATAAATGGAGGAGCAGTAGCTGTCGGTGGAGCTGTAGGTACCAGAATGAAGAGCTACCGAGCCAGAGGAAGAGGAGGAAGAGGAAGGGGGAGGGAACACAGCACGGGGACAGACAGAAAAGAGGACAAACAGGGACAGAGGGACAGAGACAGACAAGACATGTTGGAACAGCGAAGGAGCAACAAGAGCCGACATACAAACGCATGGCAGCACACAACCTGAGGAGGCAGGGAAGGAGACAATAACATCACAACAACAACAACAACAACAGGAATACATCAGACATGACCTTTGACCCCCATGAACAACCCCCCACCCCTCGCCTCCCCCAAACAGGGCAGTCCACACTACACTGTATGGTGTAGCGAGGAAAGGCATCACACACACACACACACACACACACCCACACACACACAACAATAAGGAGAACAGGATGTTGAGACACGAGATGTTGTAAGTGTATGTAGATGTGGAGCGTAGATGTACAGTACATTAATGAGTGTCTTGAGTTTCTCACCCTGACTAGAATGTTGGTGACGTCGGCGTTGGCCGACTTGGACTCTCCAAAGCTCTGGACGTTGAAGGCACAGATCCTGAACGCTGCGGTCCGCAAAACACCACACACACACACCAGGCAGATGAGGAGGAGGAGGAGAGAGGAGGAAGGCTTCATAGTGTCGAGCTGGGAGAGACAAAGACACACACACACACACACACACACAGACACACATAACACAGATGCACACACATATACACACAATCAAAAATACACATACAGACCCACACAAGTCACATTTTTTTTTCACTTGTGCATGACAAGGCAATAATAGAAAGTGCTTTGTGCTGTTTCTCTATTTTCACTCTTTCACTTCCCCCTGAACCATGAGTAATCGTCTCTCTGACAAATCTGTTATAAATGTACTTTTTTCTACTTGAAAAATCTATTATGCAGTTCTAGGTTGCATAGGCTTTGGATAAAAAGTCATACAATGTGTTTGAACTTGTGAACTAGCCTGTCAAATAAAATAAAAAAAACATCTTGTTCTTTCCTTCTAGTTTTGCTCTCAATCTCTTCAGTCAGGTAATGCAGGGTAAAATAACAAGATGTTTTTTTTGGTGGTTAAATCATGTTATTCAAAAAAGACTGTTGACAGCACATACTTTAAAATGTCTATAGTAGTATAGTAGTTCCTGTTCATTGTTGATTTATGCGTGTGTACTTAGACAGATCTTTTTTGACTAGCAGACCTTAAAAGCCCTCATTAGGACAGTAGTATGGTAACCCTATCACTTTACCTTCCTAACACAGCAGAGTTATAACCTGTTATAACTGTGTGGATGGCCAGCCCTGCATAACACACTCACACTTTAGGGTACTTATACTGTGGAAAGAATTAGTCGTTTCAACACAACATACTAGCTCACATCCACACACACACACACAAACACACACCAAACCAGTCTGGATGCATACTCTAAAGTCAGCCGGAGCAGTCCGGTGAATCATTACAACCAGGAAGTCTTTAAGTTAGAACTGGGCAGTTTGACAGCCACAATCCCTAAACATTGTGATCAGACCAGACAGACTGCTAACACCACAGCCTAAACAAAGCATATGTTTGTTATTTTATCAGCTTACCTGCCGGACAGAAAATCTTTTTTTTTTTTATGTGTTTGTTTTGGTTTGTCCTTCCATGCTTCCTGCTTCATGACTTTCTGAACTCCACCCACTTAGATTCTCAGATCTGTTTCCTGGGGGAAGGGTCATATCTGGTTTCACTGAAGAGAACCACAACGCTTTAGTTAGAAACCATGTGTGTGTCTCTAACAATTTAAAAATACCTCTACTGTGGTTTGTAAAGACGTACAATATATACACACACTTGTAAGTGCCCCCCCCCCCAAAGTAAAAGTTTATAACAGCTAGTAACAGACCCCTGTTTTGGAAGTAGTAGCTGGATGTGACCTACTCCTATGTGATGTCAGTAATACAGAGAGAGAACACAGATTTTGAAGGAAATTACTTTAGAAATTGACCCCAGAACTGCAGACGGTTGGGGTTAGATGTTGGTGGACTCTAACTCTAACACACCCACCAAATAATTTGTGTTGTAAAGTACGGTTTCCAGGGTGACTTTCTGGAAAGAGATCTTTCACATCTTGAATGGATCTAAGAATAAGTCAATTTGATAGATTAATGTTACACGTATGTCAATAATAAATAATTAGGCAAATTTCATCAGTCGTAACTACAACAAATGATGTGTTACAAAACACACAGAATATAGTTCAGACTGCTGCCTGGTAGTTTTAGTAGCGTTTTCATCCTTACTGATCGATGTTCAAGACATGCTGAATTAAGAACAATAACAATTAGGTTAATACTGTAGCTAAATTATTTTGGTGCCTAATCTCAGATTTTTTCAAGAAAAAGCTATCACTTCTTTATCTATTGTTTTAATTTATTTTACCTGAATATAACTCAGGTAATGCTATAATGTGAATGCTGTAAATTACTGACCTCTGCTGAATGAATGTCTTTTTTAACGAACGTGTTAAAATATTATAATAAATAATTCCGTCTGAACACTATGGGCAACATTTTTGTATGAACGTATTATGACAACCTTTCTACAGTTTGCACATTGTAATGTTAATGGGAGAATGATAAAATTGCTGTTCAGACCAGTCCTCTTGAAGTCTCAATATTTAACACTAATTTTGTCTGCTACCGGGAATGATCTCCCGCAAAACTGTGACGAATTGCTTTATGGCACAAGGAACTGTGTCACTAAATCAGGAAAAGATGCCCTTACTTGAAGTATAGTTATTGATCATGCTAGCGACATGCCATGACCACGAGCAACCTGCATGTCTTCTTTGTGACGGTTAGGTAGACAATTACACAAAGCAAACAGTAGGTTTTCCCAAAACAACCTCTTAAGCTCTACCTACAGCTGAATTAAATTCAAATGACAAAATGCTTTAATTTTTTTTTTTACTTAATTAAAAGTAATGAAATAGCCACTTAAGCGCTTTTAATACAAAATGACAGACTGTGTTAAATTTGTATAGGTTCATCCATCCATCCATCCGTTAGCTATACCGCTTATCCTATGCAGGGTCGCGGGGGGGCTGGAGCCTATACCAGCCGACACAGGGCGAGACGCTGGGTACACCCTGGACAGGTCGCTAGTCTATCACAGGGCCGACACATAGGGACAGACAACAACTCACACTCACATTCACAACTACGGACAATTTAGAGTCACCAATCAACCTGCATGTTTTTGGACTGTGGGAGGAAACCCACACAAACACGGGGAGGACACACAAACTCCACACAGAAAGGCCCTTGGGCCAGGTGGGGATTCAACCCAGGACCTTCTTGCTGTGAGGCAACAGTGCCATCCACTGAGCCACCGTGCTGCTGCAACATATCTTACACTTTATGTTTGTCTTTTTCAGTCACCGTCGACTCCTGTGAAGCTATGAGTGCACAACTAGACTGTGGTTGGTTCAAACGGTTCTTCCTTCTGATTCATTGCGACACACATGTAACTGTCAGCGACTAGTATAAATTATAGGTACCTTTTCCTGCGACAGTGTGGTTAAAGACTCTGCCTCTAGTCTGCACTGGTTCCGGGTTTGATCTCAGTCTGGTGCGATCAGGGGAGGAAGCGACAGTCCTATGGGTAGGACAAGGGTCAAAAGTCATAACAAAGACACGACGGAGGCAAATCACTGCCGGCTACACAGACAAATAATATGTCACTGAAAATAAATATCCTGTTTTTTCTCATGCACTTCAGATTATTCACATATAATTTATCCCTGCCTCCAGTGTGAAAAATATTTATCTTTATGGCAGGCAAAATAACTTTAGCTAAAATTAACCCATGCATCTTCTGGACCTATAGTTTTTAATGACTTGTACATCTCAAAGCATGTTAAAGGTCATGCAAACATTTCGGTTGTGTCTCTTCCGAAAATTATCTGATAAAGTTGATTAGCTCTAACTATGGCTGCAGAGACAGACAAACCTGTTCCGAAGGACAACCACCCATTCTGCTGGCCAAGACGGATTGCATCCTGCCAAGTCCTCTGCCAGAGATGGTCAAGAGTATGTCAATGAAATATGGACTGGGCCCAACCGCATTACAATAAGTTGCCAATAGATTCCTTTTTCCCTCTACCTCTCTCCAGGTGTGAAGGCAAAAAGCAAGTGCTCTGTGCCTTTGACCAATGTGGTGTTTGGTGACCCCTGTGTGGGAATCTACAAATACCTGGAGGTGTCGTACATCTATCTTGTGCGCCTCCACCCTGTTCTGTTAATTAGTGAGTTGTTTGCATGTCTGTGTGTTTCTCTATTTTTGATCATTCTTTCTATTGAATTGGCACAGAGACAATCAAAGGTTTTGTCTGATGAAAATCCTTTTTGTTCTGACAGAGCAAAACGTTGCCTGTGAGAGCACTGTGACTCACCTGGTGTGTGGTAAGACTCTTCAATGTGCCTTCTAGTAAACATGGAAGAAGATAATGAAACTTATCAATTCAATGCCCTCTTTCTCTAACTTTACTTTTGTTACTCAGGATACAGAGTGATTGAAATCAAAAGTGCCAACTACGGTCGTGGTAATCGTAACATTTGTTCCTTTGAACGCACAGCGGCGCAGATCGACAACGTGTCTTGTTCCAGTCCCAGCGATAAACGTACAGAAATGTAATGTACCTGTTCACGCTATTTTCAGCCAAATAATAGACTCATATTGATACATGTTTGACAGCTGTGGTCAACAGTTAATACATCAACAAGTCAGAGCACTCAATTGCAAGTCAATCTGAATTCTGCCATTACACAGCTTATAGATTTAACGTTATAATACTATTCATCATAAGTCAATAAGACGAATAGCCTCGTCCAAAATGTATCAATGCAAAATCAAATTTTATATCCTGTAATATACATATATATATACGTATATATATGTATGTTTGTCTTTTTATCAGCTTACCTGCCAGACAGAAAATCTGTTTTTTTTTTATGTGTTTGTTTTGGTTTGTCTTTCCATGCTTCCTGCTTCATGACTTTCTGAACTCCACTCAGATTCTCAGATCTATTTCAGGGGGCAGCACTGTGGCTCAGTGGGTAGCACTGTCCTGGGTTCCTGGGTTCAATCCCCGCCTGGCCAAAGGGCCTTTCTGTGTGGAGTTTGCGTGTTCTCTCCGTGTTTGCGTGGGTTTCCTCCGGGTACTCCGGTTTCCTCCCACAGTCCAAAAACATGCAGGTTAATTGGTGACTCTAAATTGTCCGTAGGTGTGAATGTGAGTTGTTGTTGTAAGTGTGAGCTGTTGTCTGTCCCTATGTGTCGGCCCTGTGATAGACTGGCGACTTGTCTAGGGTGTACCCTGCCTCTTGCCCTGTGTCGGCTGGGA
>JAVQIZ010193876.1:0-12084 GCA_036023535.2 Galaxias brevipinnis | reverse complement strand
ACTAAACTACGTTATATTATGCTACCAGGTACTACTACGTTATATTATGCTACCAGGTACTACTACGTTATATTATGCTACCAGGTACTACTACGTTATATTATACTACCAGGTACTACTACGTTATATTATGCTACCAGGTACTACTAAACTACGTTATATTATGCTACCAGGTACTACTACGTTATATTATACTACCAGGTACTACTAAACTACGTTATATTATGCTACCAGGTACTACTATGTTATATTATGCTACCAGGTACTACTACGTTATATTATACGACCAGGTACTATTCTGTTATATTATACGACCAGGTACTACTACGTCATATTATATTACCAGGTACTACTACGTTATATTGTACGACCAGGTACTACTACTTTATATTATGCTACCAGGTACTACTACATTACATTACATTACTACACCAAGGCAGACTACCAGGTACTACGTGCTAACATCGTTGTACTCTAGCTGGTTGTCCATTCAGTTGTGTCTGTAGAAGGGCTGTCCCCAATACCATTTTTTGGGCTCGAAGCTTCGATAGTAATAAACCGCGACACTTCAAAGCTTCGATGGGAAGGGGGATTGTTAGCGGGATCTTGACGTCGTGCAACAATGTAATCAGATAAATTATATTATCAAATAAAAACGGCCATGATAATATTTCTATGTTATTGAATAAATGTATCTCCTATACCAGCATATTTTATAAAAGACCTGGCTTCTGTAACAACAAAAACCGGCTATTCCTCAAACTTTTATTGAAACGAACACCAGCTATAAATTACCCTCTTCTCACGCTCTCATGCCTCATATTTCTCATGCATTCACACATTTGCTTTTGGGAAGCGTAAACTGCGATTGCAGACCATTGAAAAACGCTAAAATGACACTTTGCATGGCACCTATACGCAACGCCTGCAAGCGGGAAAAAAGTAGAAAAATAAAATTGGACAGTGCTCTATTTTTTACTTCTGCAAAGCGGCAAGTAATGGATGGCTGCAGTCAGAGCACAGCAGTGACCCAATAGGAACATTTGAGAGTTATATTCCAATGTTAATTTTGTACTTGTTGAAGAATTTGAAGTTATGAAACTGTGGAAATGGCTGTAAATAGTCATGTTTCTTCAAGTACACAGACAAATAAATGTCGGACACGTGCGGTTATGACCCCAAGCAACAGCACCTAACCCTAACCCTAACCCTAACCCTAACCCGAGCAACAGTCTAGTTAGTCTAGTTAGATTAGTCTCTCATGATCACGTGCGGTTATGACCCCAAGCAACAGCATAAAGTTAGTCTCTCATGATCACGTAGAGGTTTTCGGAAAAGTTGGGAGCCCTTGCAATAATCAAATGAAATATAGGCCTATTATGTAAGCAAATAAAAAATTAACTTGCACATAGGCCTATACAGAAATGAATAAATACTAGAAAGACTGTAGCCTGTGCCAACATCTTTGCTAGCCTAGTTGTAAGCCTGTCACATGGTCAAACTCCCAGTGTCAGTGCTGGTAATGGTTAGATTACATGAGCGCAGAGGCACAACACTAAGCTAAGGTTAAATGTTCTTGTCAAATAATACCTAAAGTTAATGCAGATGCATAATGAAGAAAGTTGGATTGGGCCTACTGTTTTTATGGTTTGTAGTTGGTTATCCATGCGGTTGGATTGTAGTTGGTTATCCATGCGGTTGGTTTGTAGTTGGTTATCCATGCGGTTGGTTTGTAGTTGGTAAACCAATGCGGTTGGATTGTAGTTGGTTATCCATGCGGTTGGATCTGTTTTCTTGACACTGTGCCTCCTGTTCCAGCTGCTGATGTCAGTGTTTGAGAACAGCATGAAGGAGCGAATCATCACAGAGAATGAGCCGTTCGACTGGGAGAAAGGAGGAACCGACTCCACCCAGTCCACCAGCGCCTCCACCCAGCC
The DNA here is from genome assembly GCA_036023535.2 of Galaxias brevipinnis. Lineage (NCBI taxonomy): Eukaryota > Metazoa > Chordata > Actinopteri > Galaxiiformes > Galaxiidae > Galaxias > Galaxias brevipinnis. The sequence goes on along the minus strand of JAVQIZ010193876.1, from coordinate 10,147 downwards.
CCAACACAATACCAGGCCCACAGCAGCCATTGTGGGGTAAGGAGTACACCAGAACCTCACCAGAACCCTAACCCACATCCAGACTGAACACAGCCAGCAATGGTACATTACATTGCATGGTAGAGTCAGACCAGGTGAAACCCAGGGATCCGGTATAGAGTCAGACCAGGTGAAACACATGGCTCTGGTATAGAGTCAGACCAGGTGAAGCACAAGGCTCTGGTATAGAGTCAGACCAGGTGAAACACAGAGCTCTGATATAGAGTCAGACCAGGTGAAACAGGGCTCCGGTATAGAGTCAAACCAGGTGAAACACAGGGCTCTGGTATAGAGTCAGACCAGGTGAAACACAGGGCTGCGGTATAGAGACAGACCAGGTGAAACACAGGGCTGCGGTATATAGTCAGACCAGGTGAAACACAGGGCTCTGGTACAGAGTCAGACCAGGTGAAGCACAAGGCTCTGGTATAAAGTCAGACCAGGTGAAACACAAGGCTCTGGTATAAAGTCAGACCAGGTGAAGCACAATGCTCTGGTATAAAGCCAGACCAGGTGAAGCTCAGGATCTGGTATAAAGTCAGACCAGGTGAAGCTCAGGATCTGGCTCTCACTGCCTTGCAGCCTCGTTGTGGGACTCTCTCCTGGGTGTCCTTCTTTGTGTCTCAGTGGAAGATTCAAGCACACACACTTCCTTTTCAAATGGGTTTTAAATGACAGAATGTTTTGATTCATATATTGTCTTTTTAACATTTTAAACAGTTTACAGACCTCTTCCTGCATTAATAAAAATTGTAGCTTTACCCTTGCCCTTTCCCTTGCTCACTTTTCACAAACTTAAGAAGAATGTTTACACTCCTGCTCTTCAAAGCAGTGTTCACTGTTCAGTGGCTCCAATTCTAGTTGATGTGTGTGCCTGTCAGGGCCGCCGTGACCCCAGTCCCCGGCGACCATCACAGAGAGAACACTGACGATGTCCTTCAGGATGAGCACCTTAGCGACCAAGAGAACGCCCCACCCCCAGCCCCACCTGGTCGGCCAGCAGGCGAGACGATTGGCCAGGGGCCAGCTGAGGGTGCAGAAACCTGGGAAGACACTGACTTCAACCGCAACAAACTCAGGATCAGCCTGGGCAAGGTAGACGACTAACTACCCCTAGCACAATAACAAACTACTAGTCTGGGTAAGATTAACTACTAACTGCCCGTAGCCCAATAACAAACTACCAGCCTGGGCAAGATAGACTGCTAACTACCCCTTTCCATATAATAAACTACTAGTCCGGATAAGGTTAACTACTAACTACCCCTATCCCAATAACAAACTACCAGTCTGGGTAAGGTTAACTACTAACTGCCCGTAGCCCAATACAAAACTACCAGCCGAGGCAAGGTAGACTACTAACTGCCCGTAGCCCAATAACAAACTACTAGTCTGGGTAAGGTTAACTACTAACTGCCCGTAGCCCAATAAAAAACTACCAGCCTAGGCAAGGTAGACATCTAACGACCCCTATCCCAATAACAAACTACCAGCCTGGGCAAGATAGACCACTAAGTGCCCCTATCCCAATATCAAACTACTAGTCTGGGTCAGGTTAACTACTAACTACCCCTTGCACAATAACAAACTACCAGCCTGGGCAAGGTAGACTACTAACTACCTGTAGCCCAATATCAAACTACTAGTCTGGGTAAGGTTAACTACTAACTACCCCTAGCATAATAACAAACTACTATTCTGGGTAAGGTTAACCACTAACTACCCCTTGCACAATAACAAACTACCAGCCTGGGCAAGGTAGACTACTAACTACCTGTAGCCCAATAACAGACTACTAGTCTGGGTAAGGTTAACAAACTACCAGCCTGGGAACTCCCATTTCTCATCTTTTATCTACTACCAGCCGGGACAATACAAATGATAGACTTCTAATACAGTGCAGACCAGTAACTAGCAGTACCCTAACGTAACCTGTTCCTGACACCCAAGGTCAGCTGAAAAGGTAACTAGCTCACCACTAATGGAGCCTGTTATGTTCTCTTACAGTAGCTAAGCTAAGTAGCTGTCTACATAAGCTAGCTAGCTCAATGCTAACATAGCATGTTCTGTTCCTGTCTATGTGCTCCAGGGTGCTCAGGAGGAGGTGTGTCCTATGTCGCCCTGTAGGGGCGGGGCTCCTGAGTCTCCCAGCGGTCACATGCGCTCTCTGCGCTATCGCCGTGTCAACAGCCCTGAATCAGACCGGCTGTCCGCTGCTGACGGTCGTCTGGACGGCTACGGGCAGAGGTGGGATCCTGGTTGGTGCTGTCTGGAGGGCCAGCTCAAACTATGGGAGATTTCTCATGTTGCATGAAGTTAAAGAACCAGTCATATTGAATGCCTGTGTGTTATTGGTTAATACAGCCATGGGCTCTGAGGTGGTTGTGTGTGTGTGTCCAGCGTTAGGTCTCGTATGGACATCCTGGGCTCTCCGTCCCGTCACGCCTGCTCCTCCCAGCCCGCCCAGATGCTCTCCGTGGAGGGCGGGGCTCGAGGGGCGGGGCACGCCAGCTCTGTTGCCTCTGTGGACCAGGAAGCACACAGCAACGCCTTCATCCGCTCTGTTCCATTGGCTGAGGAGGAAGACTTTGACTCCAAGGAGTGGGTGATCATTGACAAGGAGACGGAGCTAAGGGACTTTCAGCCAACTAACTCAGGCACCACCGATGAAGAGCCGGAAGAACTACGGCCCCTGGAGGAGCAGGAGGAGCGGAGGAGGCACCGAGCAGGAGGTAGGATATTTGAGGAGAAGAGGGGGAGGCAGCAGGACAGGAGGAGGATGGGAGGGAGGGGAGGAGGAAGAGCGGGGGCAGGTGGAGGGCAGGAGTAAAGGATGAGGAGAGGAGGGTGGGAGCAGAGGAGGAAGAGAGAAGGGCAGGAAGAGAAGTGGAAGAAAAAGGGGCAGGAGGAGAGGCCAGTAGGTTGGATATAGGAGAGGAGGAGGAATAGGATAATTGTAATAATTATATTATAATAATAACAGATGAAATTATTCTATTTGTACAGCACTGTCAGTGGAGGCAGTGTCCTCCAGACTCACCGACTCTGGATGACTACAGCAACGTGTCTCCAACAGGATAGAGAGTAAGTGTCAGACCTACAGACTCTGGATGACTCTATCCTGTTGGAGAGATTTTGCTGTAGAGTAAGTGTCCTCTGCTCCACAAGACCCATACCTCAGGCTAAGTCTAGACTAAGAGACCACAGCAGCTAAACCTAGTCTAAGATCAGTCTAAGTCTTGTGACAGGTAACCCCCCCCTATTCTAACAAGTGTGCGGGTGTCAGGGTTAGGGTTAGTCTATTCTAACAAGTGTGTGGGGGTTAGGGTTAGTCTATTCTAACCGGTGTGTGGGGGTCAGGGTTAGGGTTAGTCTATTCTAACAGGTGTGTGGGGGTCAGGGTTAGGGTTGGTCTATTCTAACAGGTGTGTGGGGGTTAGGGTTAGTCTATTCTAACAGGTGTCTGGGGGTTAGGGTTAGTCTATTCTAGGGTTAGGGTTAGTCTATTCTAACAGGTGTGTCCCCCCTCCCTGCAGAGCTGGTGGTCCGCCCTAAGACCAGAGACAGCAGTCGGGGCATGCTCACTCTGACCGAGGAGGAGGCATCGCGACGCAGCAGTGGAAGCCCCGCCCAGTCCCCATGTCACTCACTACCATCTGGTCGCCCCCGGAGACGAGAGTCTGAGCCCATTGGACCCCAAAGACCACCGGTAAGAGAACAGACCAGCCAATCAGAAGAGGGAGGACCCTCTCCTTGCATGTTCATGGGCAGAGAGTCAGAGCAGACCACCGCTGGACAGCTTCGCTGATCTTTATATCATATGGATAGGGCCATACGAGGCTTTTTGTGCTATTGTATGCCCATCCATATGATATGAACAGGAGCTGCAGAGTGTCTGCTCTGGCCAGAAGGCCATGAAGATGCAAAACACCTAAGCAGCTGTGGTTGTTTGTACTGATGTGAAGTCCAGGGACAGATAGGTCAAACTATCAAGACCTGTCCGGTGGAGTTAGGAATTGGACTATTGTTTTGTCTTAATGTGCTATTAGCATAAGCTACTGTAAGTCTTTTTTGATGGTTTGAATGGTTTGAATCATTCTGTTTAGAAGTTTCCAGTATCATTCACTGAATGGACCTTAACCTCAAGTTTAAACGAGAGGGCCACTGACACCATTCCAAACCATGTCAATACCATTTTTGTTCTCAGTATAGACATCAATGTAACTGTGCTATTTGTGTTGTTTAGCCTTTGAGTCTGAACTACACAAAGCTCCTATCAACACAGGAACGACATCACCAGTTTGGATGCTGTTATGAGTTAGCCCCCTACTAAAATGTGTTAGGGTTAGGGTTAGTAGTTAGTTTAATGTGTTAGGGTTAGTGTTAGTGGTAAGTTGAATGTGTTAGGGTTAGGGTTAGTGGTTAGTTTAATGTGTTAGGGTTAGTAGTTAGTTTAATGTGTTAGGGTTAGTGGTTAGTTTAATGTGTTAGAGTTAGTGGTTAGTTTAATGTGTTAGGGTTAGTGATTAGTTTAATGTGTTTGGTTTAGTAGTTTAATGTGTTAGGGTTAGTGATTAGTTTAATGTGTTAGGTTTAGTAGTTTAATGTGTTAGGGTTAGTAGTTAGTTTAATGTGTTAGGGTTAGTGGTAGTAGTTAGTTTAATGTGTTAGGGTTAGTGGTTAGTTTAATGTGTTAGGGGTTAGTTTAATGTGTTAAGGTTAGTGTGAGTGGTTAGTTTAATGTGTTAAGGTTAGTGTTAGTAGTTAGTTTAATGTGTTAGGGTTAGTGTTGGTGGTTAGTTTAATGTGTTAGGGTTAGGGTTAGTTTAAATGGGTTAGGGTTAGAGTTAGTGGTTTAATGTGTTAGGGTTAGTTTAACGTGTTAGGGTTAGTTTAATGTGTTAGGGTTAGTTTAATGTGTTAGGATTAGTTTAATGTGTTAGTGTTAGTGGTTTAATGTGTTAGGATTAGTTTAATGTGTTAGGGTTAGTGTTCGTGTTTAGTTTAATGTGTTAGGGTTAGTGTTAGTGGTTAGTTTAATGTGTTAGGGTTATTGTTAGTGGTTAGTTTAATGTGTTAGGGTTAGTGTTAGGGTTAGTTTAATGTGTTAGAGTTAGGGTTAGTAGTTAGTTTAATGTGTTAGGGTTAGGGTTAGTAGTTTAATGGATTATGGTTAGTAGTTTAATGTGTTAGTGTTAGTGGTTTAATGGGTTAGTGTTAGTGGTTAGTTTAATGTGTTAGGGTTAGTGTTAGTGGTTAGTTTAACGTGTTAGGGTTAGGGTTAGTGGTTAGTTTAATGTGTTAGGGTTAGGGTTAGTGGTTAGTTTAATGTTTTAGGGTTAGTGGTTTGTTTAAAGTGTTAGGGTGAGGGTTAGTGGTTAGTTTAATGTGTTAGGGTTAGTGGTTAGTTTAATGTGTTAGGGTTAGTGGTAAGTTTAATGTGTTAGGGTTAGGGTTAGTGGTAAGTTTAATGTGTTAGGGTTAGGGTTAGTGGTTAGTTTAATGTGTTAGGGTTAGTGGTTAGTTTAATGTGTTAGGGTTAGTGGTTAGTTGAATGTGTTAGGGTTAGTTTAATGTGTTAGGGTTAGTGGTTAGTTTAATGTGTTAGGGTTAGTGGTTAGTTTAATGTGTTAGGGTTATGTTAATGGTGTGTTAGTGGTTCTGCTCTTTTGAACGGTTTGTTTTCTTCATGCTGTGTTTCTACATTAATTATATTTGACCTTTCATAACCCCTGGCTGACATCCGCCATGATCCCCTCAACCCTGTTAGGTTAAACACACAGCACAGTCTCCTCACACTGCTGGTTCACTAGTCCGGTCTGGATCGCTACTGGTAAAGGCTGGTGTAGTCTGTTTGACTAACAGGGGATACATGGACTATATGGAACAGTACTAATAATGGCATATGGCACAATTAATAATGGAGTAGATGGAATAATACCAGTAATAGAATAGTAATGGGGTATATGGAATAGTAATGGTGTAAATGGAATACTAATGGTGAATATGGAATAGTAATGGAGTAAATGGAATAGTAATGGAGTATATTGAATAGTAATGGAGTAAATGGAATAGTAATGGTGTATATGGAATAGTAGTGGTGTAAATGGAATAGTAATGGTGTATTTGGAATAGTAATGGTGTAAATGGAATAGTAATGGTCTATATGGAATAGTAATGGTGTAAATGGAATAGTAATGGTGTAAATTGAACAATACCAGTAATGGAATAGTAATGGAGTATATGGAATAGTAATGGAGTATATGGAACAGTACTAGTAATGGAGCATATGGCATTGTGTGTGTGTATGTGTATGTGTGGGTGTGTATATGTGTGTGGATGTGGGTGTGAGAGGGTGTGTGTGTGTGTGTGGGTGTGAGAGGGTGTGGGTGTGTATATGTGTGTGTGGATGTGGGTGTAAGTAGTTTGAAAGGAGGCGGCTTTAGGAATGTTTTTTGACATCACATTAAACCACAAACTGAGACTGATCATGACCGATTGTCAATCACTGACAAATATTTCAATTCATGAAAATCTATTGAGTTATTTTGCAACCCACATTTTCTGAATTTGTTCAATAGATTGTTATGTGAGACTGATCGTTTGTAAAGCAATTTCAAAGTCTACTTGTTTGACAGTCACTGTTTGACTGCTTGTGTCCTGACGCCATGTCTCAGCACCAATCACGCTTCACAGCAGCTGTCATGCTCCATGCTGGCCACTAGAGGGAGACATCCCCCTAGGCCTTCTCCAATCCCACGGCCTCAACAGGCTCCTCCCACTTATTCTCATGGTCAAATGTCATGACGAAGTCATAAAGTCACTGATGTTTTATCTGACTTTGAAACAACGTTTTGATGAGGTGGATATTGACTGGGTTAGTTCTGGCTTCATCGTCCTGCCCTAAAGTCCACTCTAAGTCCAGGCTGCCGACAGGCCCTTCTACCAGAGGAGCTGCAGGAGAAGAAGTAAAGAGGTGTTTTGGGGTAAGCACAGTTAAGGAGCCATTCTCCTTACCTCTCCTATCCTCCTCTTTTACGTTCAGCCATCTCTACCCCCCCTCCTCTCTTCTTTTTGGTGTTTGTGTTCCATGTGCTTCACGCGTCCATCTCTCTCTGTGTTTCCTGTCTGTATCTCCCACGTTGACTCCCTGCTAGAGTGTGTTCAGCCCCAGTCCCCCAGCAGGGGCAGTAGCCCTTCAGTGACCTGTGCAGTGCTTGTGGTGGTGACTCTGTGCTTCTAAAAGGGATAGATAGTGCCCCAATAGAGGGTTGACTTTGTCCAACCTGGCAACCCACGGAGACAGCAGTCTGTTGTGCAGGGTGTATGCTGTTGTTTAAACATGCTGTGTCCTTTCCCTGGTGTTCTGTGTCTGGTGACAGACTGGAGGCGAAACAAGGAGAAGCCCATGACATTACACGGGGGGGGGGTATGGTATGGGGAGGGGGGGGGGGGGCTATGGGCGGGGCCTGTGTGATGGCACTGACTTCCTCCTGGTTTTTTCTCCTAGTCTGCACAGGGATGGAGAGCCAATCAAATCCAACCTGTTCCTACACTTCCTCGTCTCCTTTCCTTGCCAGCTGTCACCTAGCTCACTTCTGTAAGAAAGTTGTATTGAATCCTTACACTGGGCCTAGGAGGCTAGGAAGGCAAGGAGACCAGACTAGGAACTCAAAGAATTTGGATGTAGCTTTTAATTACAGTTTGATCATGTGACTTCCTGTCTTCCTCTTTAACACCCCTTCTCCTCTTTTCTGATTGGTCTGTTTGCAGCTAGATGAAGACAGACAGCATCCGAGGCCCAATCAGCTTCGCCGGCTGGCCTCCTATGTGTTCTCCTCCAGCACGCTGGAGACGGAGCAGTACCCCCATGGTGCCACTGGGGGCTCCTTCATCCAGCGCAGTCGCTCAGCCGAGAGCAGCCCCGCCCACATGATGTCCGGGGGGCGGCGCCGCCACGCCCCACTCAACCCCCCCCTCAACCCCCCCGGCAGCCCCCGGAGCAGACACAACGTACTGCACACCTCCAGGACTCAGATACAACTCATGCTGTCCAAACTCATGAACAAGAACCCTGGCTGAGACGCATACACACACACACACACGCACATACACACACACACACACACACACACACACACACACACACACACACATACATGCACATACACACACACACACACACATACACACACACACACACACACACACATGCCCATACATACGCACACACACATACATGCACATACACACATACACACATACACACACACACACACATGCCCATACATACACACACGCACATACACGCACACACATAAATACACATACACACACACACACACACACACGCACAAACACACACACACACACACATACACACATACACACACAGCTTAGAGTGCAGTGCATATATCAGCACATCCCTCCTCACATTTCACAGGATAATAAACACAGCAAAGCCCTAACACTTTCATACAGGGGCAGTATTCTTCATGCAATAAACTCTTCAATGATTAGACGTTTAGTTTTCCCAGGCAGTGTTTTATTGGTCAGCTGGATTCCTCCAATAGGAGCACTGCTGAGCTGTGTTGGCTGCTGCATCAAACAGATCCCTAGCTAAATGCCATTAAGCCACTGGGTGTCATGGAAACTGATGCCTATGACATCATCAATCAACCAAGCTTGTGGGACACAAGGTGTGGGATTATTCTGTAAAAGTAGGGACTGTTGATAATGCAGCAAAATCCAACAAGTGGCATATACAAGTAACTCCAATCCTGGGTCTAATTTATAATTTTATGTTGTATCGGATGGATTTGAGCTGGACCGTTGCCTAGCGACTGTGGCTGTAGCCGGTGAACTGGACTGTTTCCTAGCGACTGTGTTTGTAGCTGGGGTTAGGTTCATTTAGAAGGGAACTGGACTGTTTCCTAGCGACTGTGTTTGTAGCTGGGGTTAGGTTCATTTAGAGGGGAATCCCTGCTGATCCTCTCATGTTGGCATTTCAGCAGAAGAGCCAGACTGCACCCTCATTGGTTACTCATTTTTGCTTGTTTGCAATCTTTACTTGCAGCTCTTTAACCCTAATCCTATTTCTGGGGGTTCTGTTTAGGAAATCAGACGTTAAGACCGTCTCTGTAAAAAGACATTGGGACCTAACCCTGAGAATTAAGACTGGGTTTACTTAAGGCAGTAACAACGAATCACGTTAATTATTAGTGTCTTTTTCACCTAACCCTGTCCACAGACCAACCCTAACCCTGTCCACAGATTAACCTTAACCCTAATCCTGTCCACAGACTAACCCTAACCCTGTCCACAGACCAACCCTAACCCTAACCCTGTCCACAGACCAACCCTAACCCTGTCCACAGATTAACCCTAACCCTAACACTGTCCACAGACTAACCCTAACCCTGTCCACAGACCAACCCTAACCCTGTCCACAGATTAACCCTAACCCTAACCCTGTCCACAGACTAACCCTAACCCTAACCTTGTCCACAGACTAACCCTAACACTGTCCACAGACTAACCCTAACCCTGTCCACAGATTAACCCTAACAATGTCCACAGACTAACCCCAACCCTTCTCCACAGACTAACCCTAACACTGTCCACAGACTAACCCTAACCTTGTCCACAGATTAACCCTTACAATGTCCACAGACTGTTGCTGCACTTTATGAATATGAATATCCATGCAAATGAAACGCAATAAGGAACATAGTTGATACGCTTAGGAGGCAAGTTGCTGAGTGGTTTAGAGTGAGACAGGTTTAAGATGCCCACTCTCCTATCTCTGGAGTAACAGGAGGTCTGAGTGGAGCCAGAGTCTGTAGGAAGAGCGCGTAAAGTTAAAGCCACATCACAGCTTTATCACATTGCTGCTTCTCTTTGTACTGTGAGAATCACATCTTTATCACATTGCTGCTTCTCTTTGTACTGCGAGAATCACATCTTTATCACATTGCTGCTTCTCTTTGTACTGTGAGAATCACATTGCTGCTTCTCTTTGTACTGTGAGAATCACATCTTTATCACATTGCTGCTTCTCTTTGTACTGCGAGAATCACATCTTTATCACATTGCTGCTTCTCTTTGT
>JAVQIZ010193866.1:0-24489 GCA_036023535.2 Galaxias brevipinnis | reverse complement strand
TGAAGCGACTTTGGGTGTTAGAAAAGCGCTATATAAATAAAATGAATTATTATTATTATAATCTGTGCAGTTTTAGCAACTAGATCACAGAATTTTGCATCATGAAATGCATTTGTTGGTTCATAATAATGATTTACAATTCTTATAGCTCTCTTCTCTAGCATGAACATTTGATTGGTGCTGGCTTTATAATTGTTTCCCCATACCTCCACACAGTAGGTAATGTATGGAACTATGAGCGTGCAGTACAGTATATTTAGTGACCTTTGGTCCAGGATATATTTAGTTTCATATAATATTGCAAGGGTTTTAGAAAATGCTGTGTTGACATTATTCATGTGTAGTTTCCAACATAATTTGTGATCAATTATCACACCCAGAAATGTATTGTCATACACCCTTTTTATTTCAACATTTTCAATTCAAAATCCCTATACTCAAATTAATGTTATGTTAGTTGATTTTTAAAAGCAGTTAGCATATTTGATGCTTAGTGTTACATTATTATACTTTGTTAAATTGTTTAGCAATACATGTTGCTTATTTAGATTTTATCATATGAATTGTTAAAATTGCCAACAAATAAATACACACACAAATAAAACCAAATATCAAATGTTATCTGACACAATCTTTGAAGACTAACTTAACTTAATAGATTTTTTATTTGAAGAAAAACAAATGAGTTGGCCCATAACATTGGTATGTTTTATGGTATGTTTTATGGAGGCCATGCTAATCTAATTGACCACAGGAAACCTGAGTCATCTAAATCAAAACAACTGATTAATATGTTCCAGTATATGTTCCCACTTAGGTTTCTTCATTGTTCATCATTCAAATACACTGATCAGCCACAACATTAAAACCACTGACAGATGAAATTAATAACATGGATCTTCTTGTCAAAATGGCACATGTCAAGGGGTGAGATACTGTATATTAGGCAGCCAGTGAACAATCAGTTCTTGAAGTTGACGTGCTGGGCCAGCGTAAGGATCTGAGAGACTTTGACCATGGCCAAATTTCGATGGCTAGACCACTAGGTCAGAGCATGTCCAAAACGGTAGCCATTATCAAGGGTGTTCTCGATATGCAGTGGTTAGTTCCTACCAAAAGTGGTCCAAGGACGAACAACCGCTGAACCGGCGACAGTAATGGGGGTACAAGGCTCACGGATGAATGTGGGGAGCAAAGGCTGGCCTGTCTGGTCCGATCCCACAGAAGAGCTACTGTGGCCCAAAGTGCTAAAGAAGTTAATGATGGCTATCATAGAAATGTGTCAGAACACGCTGTGCATCGCAGCTTGCTGTGTGTAGGGCTGAGTAGCCACAGAAAGGTTAGAGTGCCTATGGTGACCCCTGTACACCACTGAACAAGCCTACAATAAGAACATGAGCGTCATAGCAACGGAAGAAGGTGGCCTGGTCTGATGAATCATGTTTTCTTTTACATCATGAGGCGTGTGCGTCATTTAACTGGGGAAGAGATACCAAAAGGATGCATGGGGAAAATGTGTGAAGTGTGATGCTCTAGGCAATGTTCTGCTGGGAAACCGTGGGTCCTGGCTTTCATGTGGATGTTACTTTGACACGTACCACCTACCTAAAGATTGTTGCAGACCAAGTACAACCATTCATGGCAACGGTTTTCCATGATGGCAGTGGCCTCTTTCAGCAGGATAACACACCCTGAAACACTCAGGAACGGTTTGAGGAACATGACAAAGAGTTCAAGGTGTGGACTTGGCTTCCAAATTCCCTGATCTTAATCTGATCAAACATCTGAGATGTGCTGGAACAACAATGTTGTGTGCACATAAGTATCAACCAAATCAACTCCTCTTAAACATGTTTGGAGCTGTCACATGTTAAGTTGAATTATCGAGTCCTTACTCAGCAATAGATCATTGTGAAGGAATCCTGGACATTTGAAAAAGTAAATGCTGTTGGGTAACTTCTTACATGGTAAGAAAAATCTTTTTAAAAGTCTTGATCAATGAACAAAATTAGAAGTCATGCACTCAGTTAACTTGATGACCTAAAGGAAGAAGATAACTTAATCAGACAGAAGAACATCGGCTAAGTTGCATAACACTTATAGCTGTACTCAGGACCACTACTATCTTCAGAAAATGTCTAAATGTGCCTAGAGCAAAGTGCCATAGATACCAGTCATAAGCGTTACAGTAAGGATAAGAGATACAGTTCCACACTTGTATCACACTGTATTTAGGCTACTTTATACCTTTGCTAAAAGAGAAACAGAATGGCACCAATGGTCTGTCGAAAGACTGGAGAAGCAAAGGTACAGAGAACAAAGACATTCAAGAAAATTGATTGGGCATATTCTTTCTGACCTGTTCCAGGTCAATAGAGCTAGACAGACTGTTCAAAACAAAAAGCACATTATGTTAGTTTTTATGTTTTTGTTTTAAGGTTATTTAAAATCATTATGTATGATTGACCATTAAATGTTTGGGTGAGTTCTGATAGCAAAATGTCACACAGTAAACAAATGGAATATAGTATATTCATTGAAATGGGAAAAACAAATCAAGCAGATGGGGGCAGATGGTAAGCACTTTGTTACCTGATACCTGTATTTGTTTAACACATGGAAGATGTTATCATACAGGGCTAGCATTTTAGAAGTATGAGAAATCATTAAAGTTTATAAGGATGACATTTGCAAGTCAAGCTTAAGCCTGCGCCATGAAAAAGAGAGCAATATCAGTTAACATTTTAAATAAATAAAAGTAATAAAATGCCGTAGCTGCTTTTTGGAGTACACCCACATTTTAGCCTGTTTATGACACACAGGTCCTTTACAAAATATTTGATTTAATTAAATTTTCATCAGCAATTTATGCATATTCAAATGTTATTAGATTAAGGCATGAAGGAAGGATTATTTGACTTACACTAAATATTTGACACAGTATATTCCTATATAGTCCTAGAAATGACATAAACTGAAGGCCTCAGGCAGACTTGATCAGACAAAATCACAATGTCAGACCTCATGGATAGTTTACCTGCATGTTTCCCCACACCACCACATGATGTGAGTTTATGCACAACTGCGTTTGCTTTGCTTGGCAGAAATTTTACAACAAGCGCTTGCTAACTATCTGCCAAAGCAAGATTTATTTCCTGGCTGACTGGCATACAGCCTACTAATCTAATCTAATGACGGCAAGAGCCTAAGAAAACTGGCTTAAGTAGGTAGATTGTCCTATTAGTGGCAGGGTCTTGACGCTGTTGCAACCAGTAGAGGGGGTTGGAGAAGCCCTCATGACCTTTAACTAAGCAGAGACTGATGATGGACAGCCCCAAGGTATGCGCCATACAGGAGTGGCCAGCCCCAACCTCGGTGAAACAAGTGCAAATATTTGTTGACCGTTACTAACATTTACAGGCGCTTCATCCGTGGGGCACTGTCATTACCAAACTCACCAGGAGGAGATCTCATTTGTTCAGCCTATCTCCGACGGCCCTTCAAGCCTTCATGGACCATAAGTGGCCTTAATTATGGCCCCTCTCCTGCAGCATCCAGAACCTGCACTGCCATTTATCGTGGAGGTGGGCGCCTCTGTAGTGGGGGCAGGAGCGGTCAGGTCCAAGCGCAGCTCACCAGACGGGAACCCTGTGCATTCTTCTCTCGCCGCCTCACTCCTGCTAAACACAACTATAGCATAGGGGACAGAGAGCTGCTGACCCTGGAGGAATGGAGGCCACCCCCTTTTGGTTTGGACTGACCAAACAAATCAGCCAAGCATCTCAACTTCAGACAGGCAAGCTCGATTGTACTCTTCAATCGCTTCGACCTCTACATCACTGTTTGGCCTGGGTCGAAGAATGGCAAGCCTTGATCGCTACAAATTGGTATGAGCAAGCATATGTATTTAAGCTGATATGCAGAGCTCATGTGCTGATTTAACAGTCAGCACAGTGAAGCCTGGATAGTAGAGTAGGCTTGCTTAGGCTACGAAGAGTTTAAATTTAATGTTGAAAGCTTGCTAACTCGTCTGGATGGCTGAGGCTAAACAACACTTCCGTTGCCGAAATGTGCATGCATATTTTTGATGATGACTTTAAAAGGGTCTATAAAACAATAAGACAGTTCGTAGTTTACAATATAATTATCTTGATTTCAAATCCAGTTTGTTGCTGAATAGTTATCCAAATATGAATAATATGATTCCAATCCGAATATAGATCAGAATCCAAATAAAGAAATCTCTGTGCACAGGAGTGTACTAGCCTACATTGTCCAGCCTACAAGAGCCCCGGCACCTGGAGCAAGCAACTGCTCTGGGCAGAGTACGCTCACACCCTACAGCACATGTCCTCTATACCATTGGCATCCCAGCCCCACATGTCCCAGAGTAGAAACAGGGGGTGGGAGTTCCCTCAGCCGAGACGTTTGTCATGGGAAGTCGCCAGGCTTGGAGGTGGGCCAGGTCAACTCTCGTCCACACCAGGGAGGAGTGCAAGAGGCAGGTAAACTGTTGCTGCAAGCAGGTTCCAATCCTCCAAGTTAATCAGCAAATGTGGCTTTCAACTAAGAATTTGCCGCTTTGGGGATGAGGGGCCAAGCTCGCTCAACGATGCACTGGCCTTTTCAAGGTCCTTAGAGGGCTCAACCGGGGGCCTATACGATTCCGCTTGTCGGGTTTGGGGTCAATACCAGTACCTCGTCGACTGGGATGGGTATAGGCCAGAGGAGCTTTCAATGAGGTCTTGGCAAACTTTGTGGAAGTGTAAGACACATTTTTGCAAGTTATATTTTCTAATATTCAAGTAATATGGGCTATATAGGCAGTATCATTAAGAAGCAACAAATCTATGCATAGTTCATAGATAGTTAGTTTTAATTGGATTAATTTGATGTTACCAGGAGCAATTGTAACAATTTCTGGTTTTGAATTCGTTACTCAAAAACCTCTTCAACTATTTGGATACAATTATTTATGCAGGTAACTTGTATCAGTGTTCTACTTGTTGACAGTCTTTAAATGTATTTACAAGTACTGCTAGAGTCACAATATTGATTAAAACAATACAGGTCAAATGTTACATTTGTCCCAATTTGAAGGGGCAATTGTAACCGCATATGGGGGCAATTGTAACAACACACATAATACCTTCATAAAAGTACCAAGGACCAAAATTAACTCTCAATAATATATAGTTAAAACTATTTAATATATATTGAACAGTTCATTCCAGTTTTACTAAAATAGTATAATTAATCATATAGAAATATAAAGACCATTTATAAGCAACTGAAATCGCATCACACACAAAAGGATTCCCCCCCTCATCAACATTAAAAAGTCAGTGTAGCTGACAACTAAATTGAGTCACAAACCATTTGACCAAAAACATCTCAATTTGATAATTCATAGAATTGCCAATATTCCCAACCTACTAAATGAATATGTAGAAAATAATGAGCACAAAACTATAACCAAAAAACTTGAAAACGAACAAAATGGAACACAATCACATCGGAGTCAAAACAAATGTGGAAACTCTTAAGATTCTCTTATCTCATTCTAATAATTTTGAAGTGACGTATGCAGGGCCCATTTCAGTTGCTTTCACAGTTGTGGCTCAAATTGTATTAGCTCCCATCTGTGCAAAACTGGACTATGCCACAGAATAGAAAATATAACGGCACACAACAACTTTTTTTTCAATTGTTAGCCTAAAAAATATCTATTGGATGTCATTACTAAGCCGGAAACCATTTTGATGGTATTGGGGTCAATTGCAACACAGCGTTACAATTGCCCCCCAACTGTACCACATAGGACAAGCTACCCTGCTAGCTAGAAACAACGCTAATCAATATTTAACAAAGATATCAAAATGTCAGACAACAGAATGGTCATCAAAACTAGACAGATTTAAATGCATATACATTAAAGGTTAAGACAGTTTGAAAGAAATACAGTCGATGATTATTAAAAATAAAAGATAAAAGATAAAAATTACTTTCACACCTCAAAAACGTTTTGCAAGAAAAACTTTGACAAGTAAGAGTCACAAGTTTGTCCCTCAGCAGGCTGAGGGGGATCATCACAGAGCACATGCCTAATATGATTCATGGTTCAGTCTCCTTTTTGAGCAATCTGGTGCAATTTGAGATGTTACAATTGCCCCTTGTTACAATTGCAACAGTCTCCCCTAGATAGTTAAGACAATCACGATCACTTTCACATCATAATTAAACAAAGATGATTTCCAAAGATAGGCACAATGAGGCTGTACTTTCTGTAACAATCATGTTACGCAGCTACCTTCGATGTGAACTTCAGGCATTTGGAATGAGTGGAGTATACTTGTCCTCCGTCTTTCCCCTTTCATAATTTTTTCACTGTAGAAATCAATATATAATTTCTGGATTTACAGTTTTGGTGCACACCTTATTCAAAGCACTGTAGGGGTTGCAGCTTATATATACGTATATTCTGAGGAATAAAGCATTTTACATTAAAGCCAATATAGGCAACCTTTTTTGAATTAACATATTATCGATACCTTTCTACAGTTTGCACATTGCAATGTCTATGGGAGAATGAAAATAAAAAAAATGCAGAAATAAAATACTAAACAGAACAACATCTCAATGTATCATTTGTAATCCAGACAAGTCTGGTAAATTTCAAGGGGGCTGAATACCTTCGCAAGCCACTGTATAAAAAATATACAGTCTCTCCGAGTAGCTATAGATATTCAAGAGACAACTTACCCCCAGAGCAGCATTCAAGACACTGGAGACACAACCATCTCAGCAGCATTAACCCAATAGCCCTCTGTTTGTTCACAACTGTTTGTTGTGGTGGCATATGCTGTATATTTTTAAATTAGAAGAAGTTACAACCCCATAAAAATATTGGAAGTCGAAAGCCAAAGTTTCATAAGAGAAGGTTTTATTCAGCCTGAATAACATCACATGCACCTACAAAGATCTACAAAAATCTACTCCTACAAGCTGCTACCTTGTACATTCACAGTTCGTTTTTATACAAATTCCTTCAAGTTAAGCCTTTCCCATAATTTTGGCAACTCCCCAAATGCTAATTAGACATGCCCAATTCCAACCAGCTCTTGTTTTCCTGAGGACCGCTTGTCCTATAAACCTTAAAGTTTACCCCTCTTTACAACTAGCCCCATCCTTTCCTGCGGACCACTTGTCCCCTAAATCTTAAAGTTTACCCCTGTTTACAACTAGCACCTTCCTTACCTAACATAAAGTAAGGAAGCAGAATCCATTAGCCCCCCTTTTCTTATCTTTGTACATCTGTTCACTCCTAGCATCTGTTAATCCCAGACTACTCATGTTCTGTCAGGGTGACAAACAGTCTGACAGTGTATTCTTACAAAGGCCTCTTACAATCATTAAGTGTTTACTTCTCCCCCCTTTCTGCACTCCTTCTCTGTTCTACCTTCATTTGGTGCCCTTAATTATCCAGGTGCCTGTCTCTGCTCACCAATGCTTCACCCCCTCCCCCCTTACTATGTCTCTCTCTCTCTCTCTCTCTACTCTTCTCAATAGTGAAAACTACTATTAAACTATGGTATTACCTACTAACCTTTAATATTAATTACAAATACTTGACTACAAAAAGGGTATCTACTTTTTAACACTAAACGTACAACCATACGGCAAAAATTCATTCTACATTCCACAAGTGTGAATGTTTTTGATTTACCTTTCCAATTATCAATATGCTTTCACGCTTACCTTTTTCTGATAGCACAGAGATAAAAACTACTGAAAGTCAAGGCATTAGCTACTGTTGATGAAGAGTGACTTTCAAGACATTCCATTTTATGCTTAAAGGCTAGAGCTTTGTACTTCAGTGCAAAAAAAAAAAGTGATTAGTTTACATTTAAGTCAAAGAAATACCAATAGAAAAGGATTTCTGACACCCACCATTTAGCACAATCATCCAACGAACCACCCTTTAGAAATCGGAGTTTGCCTTTTGGCTTAATCCAATTTCCCTCAGACACCCACATATATAAAGGGCAGGACAAAAGGCAGCACCCTTGGAGTACAGGTAGAAATCAAAACCAGAAATACTGCCAGCTAGCATTGATCTGCAACATCTTATGCACTAATATAAAAGTATGTCCCCATTATGAATGATTACTACTACTGTCCAAAAAACATTGTGGATCTTGTTTTTTTCCCCTACACTATAATGATATATGTATGGCCCCTTTCATATATTATATATTAAAGTGTGTTACTTGTGAAAATAAATCTGGAGTAACATCTATTGACATTCCACAATATACCCTCAGATCATTATTAGACAATGTAGACACAGCCTACTCTGACGTATAGTGGTCTTAAATCACCCTTGCTATGCTCAATAAAATCATGGTATAGTTATGCATGTTACATCTATGAATTGACATTATATCTGATTTAGTGCGTTGAATTCAGCTAATTTCATCATACATTTGAATATGTACATCCAAGCAGATGATGAGGCTGTGGAAGTGACAGCTGAAGACGGTGGTGCCCAAAACTCGGTTAATGATGGTTCATCTAGAGTGGTATGCAAAGACTTTGATCTTAATAGGACACCAATATTAGATACTGTAGCATTTAACTGTGCTATACTGCTGCGTCATTATAGTCAACTTTGAAAGTAATATTTGCAATGCAATGTTTCACTCTCTGGACATTTCAGTACCAAACAGATGTGGTTAGGGTCCTCCCAACTGGTAGGGGCACTCGACATGGCTGCAGCTGACAAGGTTTACCTTGTGGAATCTTTGCAAACAGCCAGAATTTTAGAGAGAAACTAAGGTATGCTATAAAATCAGCTAGCGATAGCAGAAGTGAATCATTTAAATATTCAATCATGTTCGGTCCAAAGGAGAAGAGTTGGGGCCCCCGATATATACCGATGAAGTAAATTACTTGGCCGTGGATTTGGGAAAGCTTGCAAGTCGCCACATACATTTTCAGCTAATTGCCAGCAACAACCGCACATTTGGAGATATTAGCACCGCTTTGCTTCAAGCTAAATCTTTCCAGAGCACCGCTGCTATAGATCGTAACAAACATATTGCAAAATTGCACCCTGAATAACTAACAATTCAGTTGTAAGAAGAGAATTACGCTACTACCCAACCACTATATTTAAACAATTCCCCAGAATTCGTGTAACACTTTATAATAACTTTCAGTAATAAGCAGTTATTAGACCATCAATAAACTTTTATCTCAATATTAGTAAATGTGTGATACTGATTTATAAATTATTTCAAAACGACGAGTTACTGTAATTTCTAATTTATTCAAGCATTAGTATATTATGAATTGGAAGCTGGTCATTATCATGTGATTAGACAAATAATCAATGCAGAGTAACAGGAAAAACCTGCAGAATGCACACTGAACCAACCAAGAATGTGCACTTAATGTCAATCCAAGAAACTAAACAAAATAAAAAGTTGCAGCTCGATAGCTGTGTGCTTGGCTAGCGATGAGCTGTTCTCTGGTGGTAACTGACTTTAATTGACAGTATATGCAAATAACTTTGGTCTTGTCGACAAACCCATTTGACGCATTTCCTTTGACAGCCCTAATTAGAATATATATATATATATAGCATATATAGCTATATATATATATAGTCTATATATATATATATATATATGCGGCACGGTGGCTCAGTGGGTAGCACTGTTGCCTCACAGCAAGAAGGTCCTGGTTCAATCCCCACCTGGCCAAGGGGCTTTCTGTGTGGAGTTTGCGTGTTCCTCCGTGTTTGCGTGGGTTTCCTCTGGGTACTCCGGTTTCCTCCCACAGTCCAAAAACATGCAGGTTAATTGGTGACTCTAAATTGTCTGTAGGTGTGAGTGTGAGTTGTTGTCTGTTCCTATGTGTCAGCCCTGTGATAGACTGGCGACCTGTCCAGGGTGTACCCCGCCTCTCGCCCTGTGTCGGCTGGGATAGGCTCCAGCCCCCCCGCCGCCCTGCATAGGATAAGCGGTATAGCAAATGGATGGAGCCTATATAATTTCTGTATTTATACAAAGTCGCAAAGTAATATCCATGTCCATCGTAAATGACAGATTAACTGGAGACTCTTTGACTTGGTGAACTGTTTACTGCATGTTCCTAACAATAAGACCGAAGTATTAGATGAGGTGGAGGGTGCCCACTGTATTAGAAGGTGCTTGAATCAGTGTGATTTTAACAACTGTCATGTTAAAACTGCCATGATCTCCCGCGAAACTGTGACAAATTGCTTTATGGCACAAGGAAGTGCGTCATTAAATCAGGAAGGGAATATCATACTTGGAGTATAGTCGTTGATCTTGATAGCAACATGCAGTGACCATGAGCATTCTACATGTCTTCTGTGCAAAGGTTAGGTAAGATAATTACATTAAGCAAACGATAGGGGTTCCCAAAACCAGAAACTATCTAAAGCCTCTTTAATGTAGACTTATTACTCTGGTTCCACACATGGCAAACAGTGCACTTTGTAGAGCTAACAGTTCCGTGGGAAGAAGTGATAGACGAGGCACACAAAAGAAAGAAACTCCGCTGTAGCGAATTAGCAGCTGAGGCAGAGCAGTGAGGCTGGAGAACAAAGGTGTGTTGTGCAGAAGTTAAATGCCGAGGATTTGTGGCAATATCAACAACCATACTACATAGGGTAAGATGGATCTGTGGGAAAGAATTGTGCCAGACCTCCATAAAAGCTGTGTCAGATACAGCAGAAAGAATTAGCCAGTGGATGTGGCTAAAATGAAAGGATCCAATATGGGTGCAAAAGTTAAAAACATCAAAAATCAAAGGAAGTGATTTAATCTCAGGACTAAGGTATAAAGGTAAGCTTTTCTGCTGAGCGTGATTTTACCAAGCAAGCGGGAATAGAGAGAAAGATTAGGGTTACACTGTAAAATTAATCGCTGAACTGTTTGAGCGGTTCATGTTTCAAGCCAGCAGTTGGAAGTGAGTATAGGGTATTTCTTCATTTCAATTATTTGGCCATGCTGGGGGGTGGATATAGAGGGGCGTGGCGTTGAGACGTAATTGATCACCTTCTGGAGGTGCTGTGGGTTCAGATTAACTAAACATATGAGATGGAGGGTGCCCACTTGAAAACCTCAATTATTATCTGATCTCAACCCAAATCCTTTCTAAATATTGGTTTTTGAGGGGCTCATCTTGGAGTATGGCATAATAGATATTATAATATTGTATCCTATGTATTTTTGAAATAATGATTCAGACAACATGAACTATAGAATAGAACATTTTCTTTATTTCACACTCGTTGCATCTTTCATGATACAAAAAAGAGAAGATAAAAGTCAATAAAGAAGATATGTTGATGTTATGTACATGTTGTCATATACTTAAGAACACATTATGCATGCTATTCACAAGCTTTAAATATGTAATTAATAACTTTTTTGATGTAAATGTGCAACTCCTTTTAGGTGGTTGTGTTTAAAACATTGAGGTTTCAGTCCATGAGGAAGCTCAGTGGTGCAAGTAGAAGGGAAGGTCGATTTCAAGCCTTCCACCTTCAACTTTAATATAAGCCTGAACCTCTGCAGAAGCATGTTGCAGAAAATCAGAGACCACCTGGTTGAAGTGGGTCAGTGCTGCCTGGATAACATCCATGATGTACTCAACAGCACCATGCACCTCTGTGTTCAGCAGCGTGTTTGCGTGCTCCACAACATTCTTGGTTAATGAGACCATGTTGCTGTAGAGAGCGTTGATATAAATTGCAACAGCATCAAGGATGTCAGACTTCAGGGTGTCAACAAACACCTCAGCTTTCTCAACGATGACCTTGAAGGTCTCACCCAGCTTCTCCAGGATCATGTCAATGCTCTCCAGACCTCTAACCAATTCAACTATGTGGTTAAGGACACTCTTCACAGTGGCCCTGGTCTCATCGATGATCTGGGCTCCACTCATCACGGTCCCGATGGGCATAGTGACCTGGATGTTGCTGATGGCATCGATCATACTATTGAAGGTACTCTCTGCATTTACAAGCAGCATGTTGATGGCCTGTTCAAGCATAGTGGCAATGCTACCGGTCAGCTCCTTGAGAACTTTAGGTAGAGTGGTCAATTCCTCAGAGCCAGGCACCTTGAACTGGGTCTCCCTCAGGAACTTGATGGCAGCATCCAAAATGACCTGAACGGTTTTCTGGTACTGAACAACAGAGTTTCTGAAGAGAATGGAGAGCTCGCTCAGGTCAGCTGCATGGTTATTAGCTGAGTTGTGGGCTTCCTCAATGAGGTTTATAATGGCACTCTTTAGCCCAGTGACCTGTCCAAAGAGATGGTACTTCTCTCCAAAGGCAGTAAGGGTGGATGTTATGGCAGGCATTCTTTCCTTCAGCCCGTGAACTATGTCATTGGGAGCATCCATGTTGTAAGCAACCATAAGGTTCATCTTATCACCCTCCTTTGCGGTTGCTCTAACAATGAAGAAGTCAACATCATCCTCAGGGGCAGACTGTTGGATAGAGGATATACCAATAAGTCCCAATTTCTGCAGGCATTTTGTTCACAGTTTAAACTATTGTAAAAAATTTCACCATTCTATATAAACAATTAGCATTTTCATACAGTATTTCATACAGTCTGGCAATTAACAATATATCTAAAAGTTTAAAACTTAAAAGAAACTCACTGCATAACGACCATAAAGTCTTGCACTCAGCTGAGATGGAACCCTGCCCTGAAGCTGAAGACCAAGGAAACCAGTGGAAGGAGTAGAAATGGAAGCAGTGACTCCATCTTTACGGGCTGCATAGCGGAAGTTCACATCAGTGAAGGTAGGGCTGGTGATATCCACATTCAAGGTGAGCCTAGAGTCACTGGAGGGGAAAATATATAATCAACGTTATGTAGGAAACAAGTTAAATAAGCAACACTTTCTACTTATGTAAAACTGAGTGCTGCAGGCAATAATTACCTTCCATCCTCATCGCGCTTCTTCCTACAATAAACCAAAGAAACGAAAACATTTATTGAGACATCTACACATTGTCACTCAACAGACAAATGTAATGGTGTCAATGACAAAAAAAAGCTATTTTAGGGAGACATACCTAAGTGCCTGTGTAAGAACATTCTGAATGTCCATGATCAAGTCAGCATGGGTCAAGACAGCCTTTCCAGTAAGGCTCAGGACAGCATTTTCAAAACTTGCAGTGATGGCAGCTGTTAAAGCAAATAGTTGCATTTAAAATTGTTTAGGTAGATTAATGTGGGGCTAAGCAAGTTAATCAAGAGAAAATAAAATGTCATGAAAATATAATATACCAACTCACAATCAAGATCATAATCCAGGAAAATGATGGCAGAGGTAGCAGAGGACTTTAATGTGACTTTGAAGACAGGGGCATCTCCCTCGATATCAGCTGCCAAACTTGTGGTGTATACTGGGCTGACAATCTTGGCATTGACAGAGATCTTCTGTTTGGGGGCAGTCAGCTCAACAACAGCCTTCTCAAAGATGGTGAAATCACCCAGGCTGCTTGGCTGAGACATGTCAATTTCAACATCAGCAGTCAGAGAAGAGGTTGGTGCCAAGTCAAAGGTGGCCTGCGCTACGTGCTTTCCACTGGTGGTGAAAGTAATAATGTTTGCCTCGTTGTTGCTGGCAAACTTCAGCACTGCATACACACGGCTCAGAGAAGCCTCAACAGCCAGATTCTCATTCACATCTATCTCCACAATCTTGGCCTCATCCTTGTTGAGTTTAGCATTTGCAACTATCTTGGAAGTAGAGCGAAGGCCATCAGCATTCAGGTAGAGGTTTGCCTCATTATCGAGAGCTCCCAAAACAATATAATGCTCCAGCACTGTTCCATCAATGTTGCTCTTGGTTGTTGATTCAATGGAGACATACTCAAAGGTGCCCTCAACCTTCAGGCTGTGGTCAGCCTCAGCCTTTCCAACCACATTGATGATTGGCAGGTGTAAATCTCCCTTCAGCTTCAAGGTGGAGGCAGCATTTGCCTTGGTCTTGGTGTCTGCAACAAACTGCTGATTGGCTTCCAGGTTGAGGATAGGCAGGGTCATCTTTGCAACTGTAGACACAGAGACTGCAGCCTCCAAATTGTCAGTGTTTACGCTGAAGGTGCTGTCATGGGTTCCCTCAATGTGGGGGTTCTCCAGAGACAGGGCAGTGGCCAACTTGAGCCCTCTCTTGGTGGTCAGACTGGTGGTGCCGTCAAGCTTGGCCTTTAGGCCCTCAAACACAGAAGCAGTGGTAGCTCCCAGACGGAAGACCAGGTCATCCTCACCATAAAGTCCAGCATTAACATTCAGATTGATGATCGAAGACTTAAAAGACAGCTCTGTAATCAGGTTTCCCAAAGAAGGAACCTGGATGAGACCCATCACGTCAACAACGGGGGCATATTGACTCTTCTGGTACACAATCTTGGCATCCACATCAACAGACTGATCAGTAGTGGTGAAGATTTCCTTCAGTCCAGTATGCTCATACAAGTTCAGATCACTAATTGCTGGGGTGCGCAGTTGAACAAAGGGCAGATAAAGCTCAGGGATACTGATGGAAGTGGTCAGGAATTCAATGTTAGCCTCTCCATCTACAGAAGCATGAAGGCCGGCTTCTTTCTCGTTGTTTTCAATGGTGAAGTTGTATAGGGCTTTGTACTGATTCAAGCGAGCCAGAGCCAAAGTGTTGATAACTTGAGCATTAGGCTTGATGGTAGCAGAGTAATCATTTTGCAGATCAAGCTTGGCTGTCAGAGCTTCATGGATAGTGAGCTGAGTGTTTCCCTTATTCTGGAAGTCAAAGACAACCTCAATGGGACGAATAACAACATTGAGTGCGTTAGACAAGACTCCACTGAGTCTACCAACAAGCTCTGTGTCATGAGTTGCCTTCAGCTCAACCTTCAAATCTCCAAGACTAGCATGTCCAGATGCCACAACAAGGCAGTTTTTCACTGCTGGGCCTTCGGCTTCAGAGCGGGCTTCAAATTTGAAGTAGCTAAGAACGACAGCATCAGCTGTCAGGCTCTGCTTCATCTTCAAAAGGGCGGTGTCAGTGTCGCTAGTGAAGGTCAGTTTGGCTGTGTTGGGATTGATGGTGAAGTGCAGGTCACTTTTGTGGGTGCCATCATGGGAGTTGAACTTTGTAGTGCCCTCATTTGCAAGAGTTATAGTGATGGTGGTCCCCTCCTGGCGTGCAAGAGCCTTCTGGGTCAGAGCAGTTTCACTGGTAAGACCAATGAATGGCAGGTTCATTACGTGGTTGTAGGTAGTGTCCATAGAGCCAGACAGACCACCCTCAGTCGCAACAAAGGCATTGCTCTCAAGGTTGGCAGTGTATGGTGTGGTGGCTGCCTTCACTGTGGTCTTAGCTGAGGCCTGGGCTGAAAGACCGTGGAGAGTAATCGAAGCCTGATGTTCAACTGCAAGTGCAACATGAGTGAACTTCAGGGTCTCTGCCAGAATGACACGATGCTCCTGGGGGATAGCAACGCGAGCAGTGGAGTCCAAGTTGTAGTTTAGGAATGCAAAGCTTGGAGATGTGGCCTGTGAGGTCAGGAAAGCGGTCAGCTGGCGAGTCATTTCACCATCAGTGGACTTCTGCAACTCAGCAGAGGTCCTGACTGTGTAGATAGGGCTGTTGACTCTAATCTCACCGTACAGTTTGCCAAAGTCTGGGACCATGATTTCACTGGGGATAGTGGGTAGCTTGATCTCAGGGATCTGCAGAGTTTGCACAAGCTTCTCAGCAGGGACCATTGGGATGGCTGGGAAGGAGATATCTGAGAAGGTGATCTCTGGAAGGGTTATCGCTGGTAGAGCGGGAAGGTAATTCAGCGTCAGATCACCAAAGAAAGCTTCTGTGTCTAGCAAATGGATATCAAAATTGAGAATGAAGTCAATGAGCTCAACAATTTTCTGCTTTAGGTCATCAAAGGAAACAGTGGTGGCTGGCACAGTGTGGACACCCAGGATGGTGAACTCAGGGATATCAATCTGAGCTGGTACCTGAATTTCCTGCAGTTTATCCAGGCTAACTGTCATACCAGGCAGTACCAGGTTGGTTAAGGGAACAGTGAAGGAGGGGATATGCAGCTCAGCTGTCTTCAGTCCAGAAACTATTCCCTCAACTATCTGTTTGACCTCTTCCACAAGTTTTTGCTCAGAAGCCACCTTATGAATAGCCTCGACAACATTGGTGTAAACATCAGCAATGATGGTCACAATCTTGGTGTAGTAATTACTCAGCAGCTGCAGGTAAGAGTTGATCTCACCACTAACATCCATCTCTGTGATTTTCTGCTTCAGATTCTCAGCAAATGCCTTCACGTTATTGAGCACAGCCTGGTCAATGATATCTTTCACAGATTTGATCAGGTCTGAAATCTTGATTTCCCTCAGATGTTCAACAGACCCCATTACAGAGGATACAACAAAGTTGAAAAACTCTCTTGTGGCCTCAAGTTTCTGTGGGATTTCAAGTGCCTTGATCAGCTCATTCACATGAGCTGTGTATTCAGCAATCATTTGGTTGGCCTCAGCTGCAAAAGCATTGTAGTCAAATGACTTAAGCGTTTGAACAACAGAGTCAAGATATTCATTTAGATGGACAATCACGTGCTTAATCTCATTTGCCTTCAGGTGGTTGATGGCTTCTTCCAGCACATGTGTCACCTTAGAGGGGATCTCAAGGGCCTTCAGATTGTTAGCTAAAACCTGGATTGTTTCATCAATTTTGAATTGCTTAATGAGCTCTACAACCTTCTCCAGGATTTCCTCAACCTTTTTGTCAAGCTCAAACTTCACAATCAGCTCTCTCAAATGTGCGTGCACAGAGTTAAATTTGCCAATAATGTCGAAATCCAGGATCAAATCTTTTACGGTTGTAGCTGCTTTGCTGATCAAGTCTGTGGGGATCTGGGCCATGAGCTCCTCAATGTGGGCCTCCAAGTTAAGGGAAGTAACGTAACTTTTCAGCTCCTCAGCAAATTTGGTAATATCAAAGCTCTCAACAAACTGCTTCAAACTAATCACGATCTCCTCCAGCTTAGCTTTGACCCCAAACTGGCTATCAAGGTCATGCAAGAAAGAAAGGCTGCTGCTTGAGAGTTTCTGGAGGTCAATATGCTTGATCAACTCATCAATGGCATCAATCACGGTAGCAATCATAGCCTTAATGTCATATTCTTCTAGGAATGCATTCAGCTCCACATTGATTTTCTGGACCACAGTTTCAGCAAGGGTCCCGCTTACAACCATCTCTTTGGTAGCAGAAACAATTCCCTCAACGGTGGATGCAATGTCATGCAGGAGTTTTTCAACAACCGTCTTAAGGTTTACCAATGAGGCTTCCAGATCTTCCATGGTGATAGCGTATTCCTGTGTCAAAGAAATCAGGCCCTCCTTGAGATGAATGGCCTTGCCCTCAATGTTCAGTTGAGCAACTAAGTCACTCACATGCTGGGGAAGAGCTTCAAGTTTCGCCTTGATGTCCTCGTTGTTGATGTAGTTCTGGAGTGCCTCTGCCATGCTAACAACAATGATCTTGATGTCTTCCAGAATAGTTGGGAGACTTTCAATGAAAGGCAGTTGAATCATGTGGCTGTCAGTGCTCTTGTCATACTTTAAGAAGCCAGATACCGCAAACTCCTGATTTTCACTGGATTCTACATTGAGAAGGTTAGTGAGGAGAGCACCAGAGACCTCCAATCCAAGCCTTTCAGCATTGTGGTAGGCATTCACTTCTTGATTGAGGGCATGATTGTTCACCTTGGACTTAACCATAAGTGTAGCCTTCTGTTCCTGGGGAGTCAAAAGGGTATCCAGCTTGTTGTCAATAGTGCTCTCGAGGGAGAATCCATTGTCTAGCTTCTGTGTGACTGAAGCTTTAGACTCATGAGAGCTGGCGAATGCCAGGGGCTGGGCCTTAAGAAGGAATTTGCCATAGAGTTGAGCGTTCTGCTTTCCATAGAAAGTGAGGTCACCATCAGCATTAAAGATAGCATCAAGGTTAAAGTCGAAAGGAATGATGCTTGCACGGATTGTGTTGTCAAAACGCAAAGGTTGCGAGTTGAAGCGGGCATCATTGAAGATTCTAGCGGCAAAACCAACAACTTCAAGCTCAGTGTTCTGGCTCACGTGTGTGCCGAAAAGTTTTCCAGTAGTGCTGCACTTAGCATTTCCAGCCAGGTCAGCATAGTTAATCTCATAAGTGTGCTTGATCTCTTCCTCACTGTAGGTGGCTTTCAAGCTACCAGTCAAGTCTACCTTGTAGAGCTCAGCCTTCAGCAGGGCCTCGTTTACAAAGTGAGCTGTCAGCACTTTTAGGTCGTTGTTTACGTTTGCAGAGGCAGTGTAGGGCTGGAGGTCAATGGTGATGTCATGAGAGTAAGATGTCTGCTCACTGACAATAGCTTCAGCCTTGGAGCTGAAAGCAAGGGTGGAGAGAGTGACGGTCAGAGAATTATCATTGTTAATCTTCTTGTCATGGAATGCAGCCTTGTTGCCAACTGAAAGAGTGGCTTTGGAGGCATCAAGTGCAGCATTGAAGGTGTTCTCCAGGTTCAGTGCGCTCAGAAGAGCGGTGGTTCCACTTGTGGCCAAACCATCCTTGTTCATGGTCAGAGTAGCCTTGTGTGTAGCTTCATTCTCTAAAAGCTTAACAGTAGCATCACTGTTCAAAGCTAGGCCATTAACATCTAAGGAGGCAGTAAGGAGAGAGTGGACTTTATTTTCGGAGTGGTCAGCATTGGTCTCCATCTTGATTGAAACTGTCCCTGCACCAGCAGAAGCCTCAGCCTCATTGTGGATCTTCATACCAAAGGCAAGTGCATTTGTGTTGCATTTCAGAGCCAACTTGTTCTCTTTGAAGGAAAGCTCAGCCTCCTGAGTAAGACTGTCTTCGAATGCATTGGTGTTGGACACAACAGACAGCTCACTATTGACGAACGACGCCGCAATGGTGTTCTGAGCCCGAAGAAGTGTTGTATCAATCTTCAGCAAAGAATCAATCTTGGCCTCTGGTCTGAATGGGAAGATGGCCAACGACTGAGTTGCAATAGTGTTACCATAGATGGTTCCTGCTTTGACAGATCCTTCCAAGTTGCTTTCAGCAGAGATCTCTTCAGCATTGAAGCCAACCAGGCCAGTGTGCTCCAGAGAGACATGCAGACCCAGGGGGCTTGTTGCTTCAATCTTGCTGCTGGACTTCATGTTGACCTTATCTGTGATGGTTCCCACTTCCATAATACTGATGCTGGCATCAAGTAGCTTATGGCTCAGAGCAGTTTTCACATGGGCCTTGATAGACTCAGAGGGAGTGGCAGCAATCAATCCAGAACCTATGAATGTAAGAAACAACAAGATTAAATCAATTATATTGTTATCCGTATTATCTCCAGCAAAATGAATTCTAAAAATAATATACCTTCAACTTTGATGGAGAGGAGTTCCACTGGAGAAGTTCCTTCTACTTCAAACTTGGCAGAGTAGCTTGGTGTCTCTGCAGCATCTTTACCAACAGTCATGGAGGCCTCCAAGCCATACAGGTTTGTGTTTACTTTGGTTGAAATCTCAGCTTTTCCAAAGAGAGGCACGGGCACAGAAAGGGTCTCAGGAACAAATAACTCAGGGATGGGGATCTCAATGGAGGCGATCTCCAAGCCGAGCTGAGGCAGGTTCAGGTGTGGGGTAGTCAGAGCAGGTGGGAAGTTCAACTCCAATGTTGACTTTCCTCCAAGGGGCAGAGGAATGGCAACGAGAAGATGCTCATTGTTGAAGTGGTAGGCAGCAGTGGCATCACTGTTTAAACATGATAAACAAATAAATTACTTATCTCGTGATTGTTATCAATTTTTAATAATCTTTTTTAGTTTTCTTTAACTTACGCATGCAGGAAAAGTTTCTCTGGCAGAGAAATTTCAGGCATAGCAGGAACTCTCAAGTGCTGAATGTATGGGATATCAGCAACATATTTCTCCAGGTAATTGTTGGTAGCCTGTGATATAAATGTTTATGTTGTAATTAATGCATTATTATGGCATCATTCAATAATAAATAGCAATGTACAGAGTAGACGAAAGAGATGATTTTTTTTCTTACCTCCACAGATTTTGTGAGGATGTGACGGACTTTCATATCAGTCTGCCCGACCTGCATGTCGAGTGCATCATTGACAAGCTTCTCAATGGCCTCAGCATGAGGAAGGATGTTCTGGATTTTAGAGTCCATGTCAGATTTGACCTCAGCCTCAATCTTGCTGTCATCTAGGAAATAATCAAATTCTTATTAAAGCACATTGTATTTTAGGTTGAAGGAGATACTTCACAATAAAAAAGGTACAATTCAATACCCGTTATCATATACTCAAACAGTGAAGCCTGGTAGAAATATGGAAAGTAACATTGCCATTCTACTTCTGTCTGTGAGTAAGAGCAAGTCTGATTGGCTAAAAGCGTTCAGTCACAGTGAATGGGATGATTTTAAGGACAGATGCACCCCATGTCTGCCCTATAATTGTAACGCTGTTAGTTTGTATTGACAGTTAAAATATATTGTACCCTCCCTAGGGTTAAGAGGCTTATGGCAAGAAATGCTAACCATATTTCAGGGAGATCTTCTGCACTGAGGTGGTCTCTGGGAGCTTGATGTCACTCTCCAACTCAAGTTTCAGTTCATCACCACGTGTCAGGTGAGCTGTGATTGTGGCATCAGCCTTGACTGAAGGAACAAGAAGCTGGATCTGCAGCATAGCATCCTTCATAGCCTCCATTCTGTAATCAGAGAACCAATGAGTGTGCATACATGCATTTCAAACTGTAATACAATATTCTGATTATTGTGATGTTCTTACTTGGCATGGCCAATCAGGGACAGCTGGGGGATGTTCTTGTTGATGAGGTCAATTGAGATGGAGTGTGTTCCTTTGCCCTTGGTGCTGTCATCGACAACACCCAGCCTGATTCCAGCATCGAGGTCGAAGTCAGGGACCTGGATGTCAGTGATGATGGTGTGCATCTTCCTGTTATACTTCAAAGTTGCGGTGGCCTCAGAAGCACCTGTTGTTAGATAAAAGAGCTAATTTAGACATCAGCGAGAATGTCTCACCATCTCACCATTTCCAAGATAAAAGTGCAAGCGAAAATTGTATTAAAAAAATTGCAATTGGAGAATCTCTTAAAATCCTAATGCATGTGTTTATTATGTAAGGTCTTGTACCTTCAGCCTTCAGCACCATCTTCACAGCATCAACCTTTTGGTTACCCTCTTCTCCCTCCATAAGGAGCTCGTAGGCAACAGTGGCAGAGTATTCAGTGACCTCACCAGTTGGGTGGAGCTCCACGGAAAGCCTTAGTAGGAGATTCAATTTAGTTAGTTCAAGTTTTAAATGACCTTAATAGAAAATACATTGAAATACAGCTTGAGAACATTTGAGAACTTACTTGCTGTCACCAGTGAAGGGGAAGTAAGGTGCAGTTTCATGAGAGGAAGCGTCAGTGTATTGCAGGGCAGTGCAATACTTCATGCCAGAGAAGAATGGAGTGCACTCATTAATATCAACCTTGTCCGTGACCACTGGAGGAATGGTGTTCACACCAGCAGGGCTCACTGCCACCAGAGAGTTGCTGAAATGGTTAAAATTAGAGAATAGTCTCATTAATATTTTGTCCCACTATACAGGGTATTAAAAGGTTGTTTTTAATGTGGTGGTTGAAGATGCGTACGTGATGCTGAGGATTTTGGCAGGGTTCTGAGGAGCGGGAATGGTCAGCTTGACATGGTGACTGTCGAATGAGATCTTGGCGTTCAACCCACTCTCGTGGAACAGGCTGGTGTGCATTTCCAGTCCGGAGTCAACATACTCAGGGATGTGAGACCCAACCTGGGTCACAAACCCAATTCCAGCAGATGGCATGAAGGAAATCTCACTCTATTGCAAAGAAAAGAAAGAATAAAGACAAATTTAGCCCCAGAATGAACAAAAATTGAATATGTGAGGTTACACAATTGTAATACACTTAATTGCTTCTGCATGTTTGTCCAGACAGATCTGGCGGCCTGAAAACATGCAGGACATGTTTAACAGTATTCTGCTGTAATCATGATAAACATAAAAATGAAGAGTAATCACCATATCATGTGCAAGGTTAAGTCCTCCCCTGACACCAGGTGTGAAGGTACCAGACAGAGCAATCTTCAGTGGCACACCAGTGGCAGTTGGCAGGAAGAACTCATTGTCCATGAAAACGTAATGGGCGAAGATTTCATTGTCAGCCTTGGTCATAACTCCCTTCAGCGTCTGTGTTAAGAGCAAATTAACAGGTTGGCCATATATATTAAGTAAACAGCGTGTGAAACATGACACATTTTATGAGAGCAGAGTAACTCGATATGCACTATAATGTGTTAGGTTACATTAGGTTCTCTGTTTAAGTTTCACTTACATCAATAGGGAGCATCTTAAGCATGCTGTCAACCATCAAAGCTGCAGAGTAGGCCATCTCCTCCATCTCGTTGGTCTTGAGATATCCCAGCTCATTTCCCAGCAGTCTCAGGTAGACCATGGCCTCAGGGGACTCCTGGGCCTTCAGATCCCTCACCAGCTTGTTAAGGTTTCGACCAATTTCTCTCATGATGTTCTTGGTAGTCTAAGGAAATACAATTAATTTGATTCAGTGAGCTAAGGGTCAAGGTATTAGTTTCAAATATGTGGCACACTGTAAAAATAGCTTCTCTGCCATCACCTGTCTCTTCTTCCTGTCAGTTCTCAGAGCAGGCAGCAGGTTCTTGAGGACCTCATTGACCTCATGGGGCATCTTGTCCGAGACGAAGTACAAGGTCTTGAGTACAGTGTCTGGGAAGAATCCATTCTCTCCAAACAAGGCCTCAACAGTTGGCTCCAGTCCTTTGCCTTCCATGCCAACCTGGGAACAAAATACCGTTTAGTAAATTCTGACATAACACATATCATGATATATAATAGCCCAAAATTAACAAAAAGGTCTTATTTTTACCTCCATTACGTCAATGTCATAGCCAAAAGCCTTCAGGGTCATCTCCAGCATCACTTCCTTGGGCAGGTAGCTGGCCCCCTCAAAGATCATGTTTCCTTCTAAAGATCCGATCTTGTAGTTGCGGGAGAACTTGGAGGGATCCATGACAGTTCCAACCTCATTACCTTGCAGGGCATCAAGAATCTTCTGTCTCAGCCTGTAATTAAATTGTAGATTGGTAAGATTTGTATCTCTTGCTGGAATAGGCATTTAGTTAGCTTTCATTAAGATGCTTCACATACTCCAGAGTTTCTGGTTCTGTGGAAGCCAGGATGTTGGTCAGATGGGAGATGACAAAGCTCTTGGCCTGGTTGTCCTGCTCAATGGGCAGAGCAGCAGCTAACTGGGCCAGTTCACTTGGCTGGGGATCCTTCATCAGTACCAGATAGGCAGCAACACGCTTCTGCAGGGGGCTAGCGCCGTCCAGCAGGACTTGCATGAGCACCTCTCTGCCCTGTTATACAAACACATGGTTGATTAAGCACAGAACAAAAAGAGGAAACT
Source organism: Galaxias brevipinnis (assembly GCA_036023535.2). NCBI lineage: Eukaryota > Metazoa > Chordata > Actinopteri > Galaxiiformes > Galaxiidae > Galaxias > Galaxias brevipinnis. The sequence continues at coordinate 887 of JAVQIZ010193866.1, read as the reverse complement.
ATCAGTTTTCATAGACAACCAAATATGTATACCATATTTGGTTGTCTATGTTGTATCAGAGCTCTTAATGTTGGCTTTATAGACTTGCCTCTTCAGGGACAGGGGTCAGCCTGTAGGCCTGGATGGCAGCTTCCTGGACAGCTGGGGAGGCAGCGGGTTGGTTCACACACTGGATGACAGCAGTCCTCAGAGCTGGGCTAGCAGCTCCCATGGCGGCAGCCATGTTACCGATAACCTGTATTCAGATCAGACAAATAAATACTTGATGCCAGCTTTTAAAGCAATACAATGTATTGCTTTTGAGGTCAGCCCATCACTGACAGCAGTTTTAATGCAAAAAAGTAATCTTACTATAGTAGTAGCGTTTCTACAGTTTTTTGTTTTTTTTTACAAATTATCGTTAGAGCACATAAGCCACTCACTCTAAGGGCTAAGAATGCATATTCCTGGTCACCAGAGCAGTCACCAAGCTGCTCAGCAGCAAACTCAGCCACAGCATAGATCTCAGGGGTCACTTTGCCTTCAGCCTTGTAGAATCTGTTGATTAACAAAATCAAATTAAACATTAAAATTCATGAAACTATATCAAACTATAAGTGGGAAATTCATGTATTTTTATTTTCCACTTACCTCTTGACAGCATTGCTCAGTGCATACAGAATGGTCTTGCTCTGTTTGTACTTTGCCATTTCCAGCATGTCTTTGACCAGGAGGGCTGAGGGGTTAGGGAGCAGTCCCATGGCGAAAACGGTAGCATCAACCTCAACGGCAGAGCTGTCGTAGGTCCTGAGGATCTGCATAATGGCACTGCTACATTCTGGGGTGCCACACTGGGCCAGCACCTGATATGTCAGAGCAGGAGACACTGCCAGGGCCTCAGGGACAGC
>JAVQIZ010193841.1:0-30504 GCA_036023535.2 Galaxias brevipinnis | reverse complement strand
TATACATATATATATATATATATATGTACACAACACGCAAAAAACGAATAATTACTCTCTTTACAGGTCACGCTAGTCTGTAGTTGCATTGCAAAGCATTGAAGTCCCAGTCAGGTATGGCATAGTTTTTTTTCCAGTACATTCATATTGTTTGTATTTGTCCTGATTCTTTAAGATGGGGAATTGATCATTTCCATACATTGCAATTCCCGACGCAATGATAATTCCAAATAATAAATACCTTCCCACTACATTTAAACAATTATCAAGTCTTTAACTTACTTCAATAAAAAAGATATGTCAGCACATATATCCAATTTTGTAGAAGGATGTCTGCCTATGCATTTGAGAATGAACTTGTCTGATCGTTGTGCTGGGGCGACTATGGCCACTTATGTGGAGCTAGCTTATAATGATCCCAGGTCTAGCTGATCACCGATATCGCAAGTAATTTGTGGTAAAATAATAATAAAAAGGAATGGCGAAATGCCTTGTATATAACCACAAACAATAATGCCAAGAAAATCAGAAGCCCCTGATCATGCCCTGATAGGCAAGGCAAGAGGGTGGGGTGCCTTTTAAGATGGACATGGTTTCAGAAACAAGAGTAAAATATTAGTGGGGGTCTTTCTATATAATTCAGGAAACTTAAGTTTGAAACACAAACAGACCATGATGTACTGAAACATACATGGGGCCTATACCTTCAGAATGAGGGAGTATCTTCCTTATCGGGCTATGTTTTACACATACTAGTCTAGCACCAGTCGTCATAGTTTCCTTGGCCGGAAAGTGATACAACCTATATCCTTCAGCAAACAAAATTATATTTCCAAAATAAATCAAGAAATAATACATACGGCAGATCATATGGGATGAAATGGACCATAAAAGTCAAGAAAAAACTTTGCTGTAAATAATACTGTTTTTTTTCATTAAGTCGGTAAAATTGTTTGTCTACATCCGTTGCACGTTAGTTGTGTATAGCCAGCAAACAAACTGTACATTAAGAGCACATCATTAATAAAATAACAACAGGAAAGTGACCAAATCCCAGAGTTAATTAACACTTGCATGGGTCTGCATGGCCTATACGCAGCATAAAGCATTCAGGGATTCATAACAATTTAGGCAGCTGCATGATCCATCCATCCATTCAATCCAACATTTTATCCATATTAAGCAAGAGCTCATACAATTCGGTAGACTATATACATACGTCTTACATAAAAGTTGCAAGTGGAGAGAATTTTAAAACAGCATAGTCTTTCCACATTGAAAAAAAAGACAAAACAAAGCATCAGCTCCACACGTCTAGTCGGAAGTCCAAGTTCAAGTTAAAAGAGGCGGTCACTATCGAGGTCCAGACCAAAACAAAAGACAGGAATCTTTTTTTTTTACTCTTTTTTTTACAAAACGCTGTTTGTTTGCAAAAGTTACTTTCTCATGAATTAATGTAGCCTGAACTGACAATCGGAATCGTATGTAGACGATCAGGTTTACAATTAATTTCGCAGTAGCACTGTTTATGTGTGTTTTCAACTGAAGCTTGAACCTTGAACATGTAAATAATACAAAGAACTTCATACTACTAGGCCATTCAAATAGACAGGAGAGCAACCATCACAATGGTTTAGCCTGCGACCGCTCACAGCAAGCACATTTTAAATGCTATAGCCATCGGTTGCCATTCGATAATGTGTAATATTGTTTGGGCCTATGCTGTGGTGCCAGTTTGAATTAATCAAAACCAACAAATGTTTACAAATACCGGAGTTAACGTAGCAATTTATTATATAGTATGGCTTCTTATAACATACAAAATAAATTAAAGTTAAAAAAAACCCAGCCCCGTTCGAAATGGAATGCACTGATTTGATTGTACTGCAATTCTGCTCTAAAACATTATAAGTCTCACGGTTGGCTAGGGCATCATCCAAAAACCCTTCGTAATTGCCCAATCACCTCCTTTTTCATCAATCACACACTTGATTCCGGTGACGATAGTGGAAAAAAGTATCTGAAAGATTATTCTTAAGGCTATTAAACCTTGTCGTTGTACCTGAACTGTGCAGTAGCATATAGCTACGTGAGACTGATACTTGGATGCTGCAATTTTTCACAGGACATTTGTAATTATTCTAAGCAAATAAGCTGACAAACGACTATCCCAATGTACCAAATTGTGATCGATTTTCATTTAATTTGAATGGTGATATGGACTAACATAGGCCTATGCAGTCAAATAGCATTCTCGTGAAAATGGACCTGTACTTTTTGGATTCAAAAGCAGGCGCTCGTTGATGAAATAGGCCTCCATGAAAAGTAAATGAGTCTATCTGCTTCATAAATTAAAGATAATAAAAAATATTCAAATATGACAAGTTTAGAATATTCTAGCAACAAAATCGCTTGTTTTAAATTAACATATGTGTCCACACTTTATTGTTAATAATATCTAGTTTTAGGTAATAAGTAGGGCTACACACACAAGTGTTGACATTTTTGGGTATATAGTAGTGTATAACTATGAAATATCACTGTCAGTGTTGCTCAGGAGTTAGACTGTTTTAAACTTAAGCTTAAAAAATCAGCAAAAGGGTTGCCCAGAGCAGCAGGTGACGTCCAAACAAGGGCTGGTAATGTTTGAAATCAGTAAGAGTTTTTTGTTGTTGTTATAGCTGTGAAATCTGCTGATACATTAATAAAATATTGACAGACAATGTGTAAATGTTCTCCAGTAAATTTGTGATGGCTTACACTTGTGACAACCCCTAAAGGCGATTGAGTCTGATTACATAACAAAATGCAAGCCTACTGATGAACAAGTCTTACAAATGCTTTACGCATACACACTTTCGAAAGTCTCGATGTCTGCCAGTCCATTAACCGTATTTACCACGCGATGTGGCTCGACTTCGCTGGAAGTCTAGCCTGTGGACAATAAAGTATTTATTTTTTTCTCATGACATATAATATATCACATTTAGTTTAGCAAGTTAATGCCAAGATAAGTTGACATCAAACGAAGTTAGAACCTTGCAGCATGGCCTAAATTGGTAAGAATTTGTGTGCAAGCTTAGGTGAAACATATCGATTTACTTTCCTTTGGATCAGATAAATGGACAAATGTTAACTTGAATTAACAAAAAAATTGTTAATAAATACATTTAAAATATCGTAATATTAATATGTGGCTTTATGCAGATCGAAGTTAAAGTTCAAGTTCAAAGTCAATCCGTCCAGACAGAGCAAGGGAAGCTTAAAAGATTACCCCCATCCATCTAGGCTCGCTCGTAAAGAAAAGCAGCTCTAATAACAGGGTGCATAGTCTAAGATGGCTTAAATGAAGACCAAGACCAATTGAACACACACAAAAAAGAACATAAAGAATTTGATAGCGGCATCCAATGGAAAATAATTATGCTTCCCCTGTCAGTTTTTTTTTTGTCTGTAACAGATAGGCTAAACCAGTTTTCAACTTTTTAAGTAGGCTAATCAATTTCAGCTGATCGAGCTACAGTGTCTGATGCCTAATCAATTAAATGATTGCTTCGATTTAAGTGTTTTGGCAACGCATACCAGCGCAGATCACCCAACATTAGCTGCAATTTGTCTGCACTTTTTTCATAAATCTTGAATGAGAATTAATAAGTCGTGGCATTGATAAATATAAGATACGGCAAATTAATAGAACATAAAACATTTTATAACGATCGGTCAGTTTTGCTGTCATCAAATAGGCAAACTATTAAGACCACACAGAGTAATTTCAAATGTCAAATGTATTAAGCAACCCATTGGGCTTATTTACTAAATCCAACTTAAAAAAAAATGTTTGTACTGAGAACTAGTTATAATATCCATATATGTTGTATTGTGTTCATACGCTACCTGTATGGGCCAAACATCGAGTTTAAACTGAAATTAAACTTATGGACAATACATCAAGAAACGTAAAAACAAAAATAAAACCGTTAAGATGCATAGTCCTATCTCGTGTGGCCCTGGCCCCCAATGTATTTTATTGATTTAATAGGTATATTTAAAGACTTATCCAAGTTAAGATAAAAGTTGGTTGGTTCAGTGAATTGTTCAATAAAAGCAAAGTAAATAAAAACCAAATGCAATTTAAAATGGCAGCTCTTTTATTAACACATTCGGGAGAATAATTGGGCGATGAAAAACCACATTCTGTACCATTTCATTCTGCGTGGGATTTTATTGAGAGACTTAACAAAACTTTTCACTTGAGACTCTACTCACATAGAGACTAAATGCATTGATGCTCTGGATTTTTCAATGGTTATCTTTTTAATTGCATCACTGTGTAGTGAAAAACCTGAACATTATCTGCAACAATGAGATTAAAAACATTCAAGGAACTTCAAGTGGTGATGACAGTGATTTAGACATCGGGATGGATAGGGTAGGAATATGTAGTTACCTGTACATTATGTGTCAGCTCAACACAGCATTTTCAATACTTGAACCAGTGCCCCAAATAAACAAAAGATTGTAAAGTATTTGATAAACAAAGATGCACGCATTTTCTGTTTAACAGGAGATTAACAAATAGAAAAAAAACATTAATATCAATCAAACACCTTTTATTTGAAGCCAAAGAAATTAAAGACTGAGACAGTTTTCGAATGTTGGTGTTGTACCAGTAACAATAAAATAAATATTCTATAAAGTATAAACTAAACTACAGAATTCAACTGCTAAAATTACAGCATACAGTTGTTGACAATGAAAAGTGATAGAGAATATTATACTACCTCAAGCACATTCCTCTTCAGTGGACAAAATACTGAAAGAATGTATGAATGGCTGCAGAATCCTTTGGATTCTTTTACATTAGTCAGCATACTATCCGTTGCTTCACTATTGATTCAGTACATGTACAGTATATGAGCATTATTCACTGTATATTTCAAACAAGAGAGCATTGTTCTTTCCTGATCTCAGTAATTCTCTTCTTTTGCACATACACATATTACATAACCTATCCAGCAGCATCCATTGCCACAATAAAAAAAAAGGTCATCCTGAAAAATGATCTTAAAAAACAAATAAAATAAAATTTTGAATCTGCGTGAACAAATGCAAAAATACCATTTCCAATATCCATAATCATAAGCCTTTATAAAATCCGTATTAATACAACAAATGCATTGCAATCAAATTGGCCCAAAAATGTTTACTATTTGCAATGTATTCTAAAGTAAGTGCCCTAAGTTTATTAACTTTGTCATTTATTAGATATACTGTAAACCCATCCAATACTACTAGAAACGTTGTTAATATCCTCCCCAAAACAAGTTGATGGATGTATTTATAACGTATTAAAGGAATGTCATGATCATTAATGTTGAATTAACATTCCTCCAAATGTAATGTAACAATTTGTCAAACCCATATGGGGATACAGCCAGCTCCAACCCCTCCAACCATTTCAACGGTTCTTTCTCAATTGTATCTGTACAACTCTGCCTATAAAATAGTTGATCAACATGCAAAGTGTACACACATGACTAGAATTATCAGGTATCAGCTGTGTTCTTCAACTTTTGAAGCGTTAGCAAAACCTGTACTCACAGGAAATCTGAAAGAAATGTTACTCTTCATAGATTTTGAACGGCTGGTAATGATGTCTCACCAGGCTGCTAAGATGTATTACGGATCGGCCGTGGTAGCCACATGTAGAGGGCAATACATTCATATGTAATTTTTAGGTGTACATGCAAGAACCTAATGGTCCACTTAAGCAACCTGTTGCTATAAAAGTTAATGTTTTCAGATATGTTATCGTTTTTATTAACTATTAAATGTAATATGTAATTGTTTGCAAATTTCCTGGTTAAAAAGTACATGCACTTGACACTTATTAAATACATTTAAATGTTCGAATATAACAGCTGTACATCACAATAACATAAGACTGAAAGGATGGTAAAATCCCCTGCTTACACATAAACGTCAGTTTTAAATTCTTCCTTAGCTAAAATCTTGAAACTACACAGTGTACAATTAATCAGTTATCTTCAAACTCATTATTGGAACAAATTAGTTAGAAATGTGTGTTTTCACTAGTGGTGATTTTATGAGGAATGAATGAACAACTATTCTACAACCTCACTCCAAGTTCTAGGCAAGACAGAAGCCTTATCTTCCTACTTAGCTTTAACTTCAAGCTGGACTTGAAAATGTAAAGTTGTACAGCTCTACCAAACCTTCAAATAGCTTCAAAAACACAATGTTTGAAAGTATGATTTGTAAATATTTGTCACAGAACTTGCATGTTCATGCATGTATTTCAGTATTCCAGAACAGATATGCATATATATAGTGAACAAAGTGGTGTTATACTGCTGCATAAATGCACCAGGAAAGGACTGGTTCGACTGCATTTGGATTCAGATGATTCAGCCAATTATAAAGTTGTGGAATCGCACGTGAGAACGAATGTTTATATTACGCATTACATATGCAAAAACACAATTTAGAAACAAAATGTTATTTTCTTACCGCATGGTAGACTTAGAGCAATCCTAAATAACCAACAACCATTCATAATGGATATGGTTGGTTTGCAACCTGTAATAATTTAAATCATTAACATAATAAAAGCGTCCTCATCACCCTAAACATGCATACATTAACATGGTCCTTAAAAGATGTATATGAATCTTTCATTAATTTTCATCCATCACAAACAACGTTCTATAGTCTATAGAAAAAATATGAAATGAAATAAAAATTAACAATGATCTTAATCTTTTACATCTGGAGACTGCTTTCATAAATAAACATTTTTATAATGTGGATCATAAGCAAATGTGCATTTTATAATATTTGCCTCTGTTGGTTTAGCTTGTTGCATCACTGTTGTATTTGAGACCTAGAAAGAAAGCATTGCACTGTATATGTTTTACGTACTTGTAAAAAATGGCACAGTTCATTTTACAGTAGCACAATAGCAAAAACCTCCACAAAACGAGACAAAGTTAATATATCCCTTTCTGGTGGTCATTGTTGGTGCATTATGCATAGTCGGTTTCTTCTGTCCTTGCGTCTGCTCAGTGTATCTTTTTTTCATGTAACATATTTGTCAATGATCAGGCAGTTTCTGTTTGTATATGTCTAGTGTTAGCATTAGGAAATGTTGAGGTAGAAGGGTGTAGATTAAAACAATGGTAAAAAAATTCACTTGTTTGAGCTATGATGCTAAGCGTTTGACTGAAAACCTATAGGGGATAGCTTAGCGTCAGGGTTCTTGAGTTCGAAGTAATTTCTGCTAAGCCATGTTCCTCCAAAGGTTTCCGGTCAAATGGTTCGTTTTGTAGCTAAACAGGTAAAAGTGATAACTCAAAACCAGCCTAAATTAATGTAAGAACTAGGCGAGTCGGTACAACCAAATCGTTAACTATTCATTTAAGGACTCAACCACCCCAACCCACCCCACTTTACATCAATCAGTTTGCAGGAAAGTTAGATTGACATGGATAGATGATACTGTAGCTTATGTTGGCCAGAAATATTGCAAAAATTAATATTGAATCATTATGACAAACTCCCTTCCTGAAATTTTTTTATATATCTGGAATCAATGGATTTAATGCTGGTTTCTCTGGCTGAGCAGACACAATGCAGTTAAGGAGCGTAACACTTGATCTACTATAAGGCATGGCTCCAGGAGAATAGTGAGTGTCTAGGTCAATTAAAAGCAGTGTTGTGAAGTGGTTTCAATTGCACATTCAGAACTAATTTAAATGAATTTAATGCAGTTCGGTGGTACTTCAACTTTATCCAAATCTTTGTAATGTGTTCAATTACTTTCTGCAACGTGACACATACTGGAACAAAAAATACAGTGCCTATTTTAGAGACCTTTCACTAGAAATCAAAATGACTTTGCTTTATAGCCCAGGTAACCTAATCAAATAGATATCAAGCCCCTTTTGTCACCTTTAACAGAAATATGGCAACTGTTAAACATACGTGGACGATGCTTCTATTAAAACATGTGAGCTTTCCAAACACTGACCGTAGTCAAGACAGATAATAGTATTATGAGAGCGCACATTCTTGCTATTGCCATTTGAAATAGACACAAATACACATTCATTGTTATTTTTCGTCACACTGCACAAATCAGATGGCTCATTTGCTGCATATCAGGCATATTGTGTCAAATCTGTGTAGAATTATCTGTTTTTACGAAAAGTTAAAAAGAGTATATCACAATAAAGATGTATTATTTAAGTTTTCAAATGCAGGACGGTTGTAGTGGACAACCTGAAAAGGAAATAGCTTTAATTTAAATAATATAATACCTATAAACCAACCGTAAGTGTGCTGCAGACAGCTTTTCAAAGACAGTAGAAACAGAATAGGGCAGGATAGCAAATCAAAGGCACGTTTCCTGCTGAGCAGGATCTTGCCAAAAGATAGAACACCTCAGGACTAAAGGTAAGTTTACTTAGCAGGCTGTTACAAGCCAGCAGTAATAAAGTAGGCCAATAGGACAATAAGGAAGGTGCCAATTAAAAAAAACCTAATGATAGATCTACTCTTGACCATATAACATTTCAATATCTGTTTCTAGCGTGCTAAAATTTGGCATTTGTGAAAGGGCTATTACATGACACCATATCCTGTCTATTTAAATAATAATCAATATTTCACGTATTAGAGTAACAATACTGCAGATTCAGTGTAATACTGGTAGTTCGCTGAACTATATTTTCTGAACTGAACTTCAAACACTGTAGAATTGCTAATTGGTGGGTACTAACTAGATCACAACAAAATAAACGTACAGGGTTGCCACTAACCTATGTTATTTAGGCTTCAGTTGCCGTGTTTCGTTCCTATTTGGCATGAACTTAAATGAGGCCTGAGTAGAATTTTTTCTAATTCATTTCATAGCATTATTCATTCATACATTTATCATGCTTTAAGAAAAGGATTGCATGTCTTACATTAGTTGTTTCACATAGATAATGGCAAAGCTCTGGGTTGCGAACGCATTAACCCTTTCAACAATTTTAGTTTAAGCTGTTTTGTTTTATTATTATAATTACTTTATTTATACAGGGAAAACTGACTGAGACTAGGTATTCTTTCCAGCAGTGTCCTATTTAAAGCAGAATATATATAAATTACAACAATTAAACAAACACGAAGAACATAAAAATAAGCAAATACAAATGTGTTTCAAACAAAACAAGAACACTCTTCAATATCCTCCAATAAAAATATGAATTGCTCAGCCGAATCAAAACCTGTTGAAACTTGTTCCATTTATCTGAGGCCAAAAAATGCTAATTTTCCCATTTGTCTTATCACTTTTGGGCTTTCAAGTTCTGTGAGCGTGTCCTAGAACTACTGGATTTATGCTTTAAAAAGAAAGTAAGGTAAACAGGCAACTTGCCCAGCAATGCCTTGTAAACAAAAAAGAGAATGTTTTTCTCTCCGATCACTAAGAGATGATATAGTACATATATTGTACAATAATGAGTTCTAAAACTATCACCTGTTACAAAATGCAAAGCACTGGTAAACTGCATCATGCGACTTTGAAATAGTTGGGGCTGCACATATACTATATCACCATAGAACTGAGGATTGATCAAGAGGGTTGATTATACAATTGTCATTTTGTTTTCAAAAGAAAAGCACAATCGTGATAGACAGACAGACAGACAGACAGACAGATAGACAGATAGACAGATAGACAGATAGATAGATAGATAGATAGATAGGATATGACTCTGCTTTTTATATATTTAGGATATGATTGTGTTTTTTCCAATTTATATGTAGAGCTCAAAGAGTGCTCTTCACCTTCCTTGTGAGTCCTAGCACATGAGGTTTGAATGGCAACTTTTCTTCTAGTGAAAATCCCAAGTATTTGTAAACTGCAACTTGGTCAATTTGGGCTCCGATTAGGGAGCAAATAGTATAATTAAATGGCTTTTAATCAAACTTTTTGGCCCTAGACAAAAGCATATATTTAGTTTGACTCATTAAGTATTAATCGGAGATCACTAAGGGATTTCTGTCCACAATTAAATGCATTTGAAAGGTTTGACATTGCCTGTTCTAGGTGCACAAGGATAAAGAATGATTTAATTAGCATAGAAATGTACTTTATCGTCTTTTACAGAGGCACACATATCATTAATATAAAGTGTAAACAATGTTGGACCTTAAACAGAACCTTGTGGCATACCATTCTCCAATGCTTCAGCCTTGGATTTCAAACATTTATCATCTATGCACTGCGTTCTAGTATACCCTTTCACACCTACAACTCGGGTCTTTAACAAGGGTTATTAACATGGGTCCGACCCGTGTTGGACCCACTCACACCACACTTTGGTCCCGGGAAAGACCAGCGACCACAACCCGGGTTGGTCAGTTACTTCCTTGTACATCACTGCTGAACAGATACGTTGCTATATCATTGAAAGTGGATGTTTTTCCCATTGTTATTGCTTTTGGTTGATGGAGTGGAGATCGTGGGACAGTTGCGGCATACATTAATAAAATGGTTCACCCAGCATCATCAACTTACAGCAACAAAGTCACATCACCCACATCCTTTGTTTTGTGATGATGGTTGTTGAGAATGCTTTTGGATGATGACGTTTATTAAAGAGAAATTACATTGACCTTAGCTAGCTGTAGGTCTTACACTGTTGCTTCTTGTCGCATTTTACACTACGTTTGCTAAAACCACATGAAACCAGTTAAAAGCTGCATCATCAAATCTCAGCGAGGTTAATCTATCAAGAAGTAATTTGTGATTAACTGGATCAAAAGCCAATAAATCAATAAGCAAAGCTGCATAATGTTTCATCTCAAGAGCGGTAACTAGATGGTTTATTACAAAAGTGGCTGTTGTAGTACTATGACCAGCTCTGAACCCCTCCTGCTCCTTTATGCAAAGAAGTAACTAGAGCTGATTTCCATATTTTAGGGATCAAACCAGAAGAGAGTGCTACATTTATAACGTGTGCTTGTCTCTTTATTTAATATGTTTATTTTACCTTTTATCTGCACTGTCCACTTTTTTTGCTGCAGCAATGTAAATTTCTCTGCTGTGAGACGTATAAAGGATTTCTGATTCTGGTTCTGATTCTGATAGAAAATATGTGTCAGGGCTCCACTATGAAGGGGGCACAAAGCTTTAGCATATGGCATGTAGAACTTCCAAGCAATCAAATTGTCTAGATGAGAATAATTTAGATCATCCTAATTGTAGGGAACAATCAAAAAGTGCAGGAGCATTGTGTGCAAGCCTTTAATAAGTTTTTTTCTGAGACTAAGCATATTTTTTTAACAAATAGCCTCGGTCAACCTCTGTAAAATACTAAAGTCAATTAATTCAACATCAGCTTGTGGTAGAACCATCATTGGGGAAAGAAAAGTTGTATAGATTGTGCGTGTATGTCCACTGTTTGCTGACAACAATGTCTTGTAAGGCCCAGTTCTGACTAAACAAGGTAAAAATGTAATCGCACATTCGTCTCAACCAAGACTATTGGGCCACCTCCGAATATTTTCCACATTCATTAGCTGGAATTGTTTCACTGTCTTCTTTTGACACCTGTGAAGGAGTTTGAGCTCAGTTTCCATTGTAGAATGCTCCTACTTAATTGGCCTTCGTCTGTTTTCAGTTAGGTACAGTGATGTCAGTATTTCTCTCCCTCCCACTCTCCCTCTTTAAACGCTCCATCTCTGCACTCACTACTACCAGCCATTTTAGGGCAACATGGAAGCCATTAGGGAGCCTCTAATTAAATAGCCAGAAATCGTTTTTTCAGCTTTTTTGTCTACTGGCCAACAATCGACTTAAAACTTTTAAAGTTCCAAAAGATGTTTCCCCTAAATCCATACCAATATCACAATTATTCAGTTTTTACCATAAAATTATTGATAGTAAATAAAATATGAATGTGAGCAAGTAAAGCATAGCAGATCATATAAAGGCATGCAGTAGTCAACTGTTCCGTTTAAAACGGTTGTTCTAAGTGTTCTAGCCGATTTTATCATTAATTCCACTTAAGGCAAATAATGTATCAGCAGTGATTGGTGTTGTTGTTTCAATGTAGGTCCAGCAAGTTACAAAAGCCTACCACATGTCGGGTTTTGATCAACTAGGTAGGTATTAACAACATGTAGGCATTTACAGTGGCTTCTTTTGGTTTAGCTTATTTCAATCAATATTTGAATACATTGTATTAGACATTCTCTCTCTAAACCTTGGCATAGTGTAAACTATTCCTCTTGTCCCTATTGTGTTTTTTACGTAACTAGCACATTAGCCATATGTTTGGTCAACTCACATGGTGAATAAAAACATAAAGATTTAAGGGTAACGTCGGCCAAAATGTTGTCCTGTGCTTCATGTTTTCAGACTAGGCCTAACCTCAACCATTCTTCTCTTTTACTTTATTTCCTGTGATGTCAATCATTTCACCACATTCTTCAGTGCGTTTATATCAATAAACTATTTTATGGCAAGACATAACATTTGACTGTAAATACGTCTAAGCTAACATACAAGTAAACGTGTATGCCAGTTGAACTCCACATGAAACTAATTTTGTGTGCATAAAATTGAAATGGGAGGGTGGAGACAGACACTTCTTTTCCTACTCTTGATCTTATAGTGTTTTTTCCCCCTCAGAGAACTCAGTTTCATTTTTTTAGAATTACAAAACAGTAGACAGCTAGAAACATACTGATTGATCATATTATACAGTAAAATCCAATGTTCGCAAGATTTTTTATGTGCGACAACCAAAAAGAGAGCAAGGAATCATGTTTTCATGTTTCAACAACACTACATTTTTCCAGATTGACTCGATTTGGAATAGGAACACTTTGTGCCTGCGGTTTGACAGTTGACAATAACACAAACAGTGCTGCACTCATTACGAAGAGCAGATATTCCACTGAAAAATAATAGAAATTCCTAACGAACATAATATAGTGCTTTTTACAATGCTTACAACATCCACCATTAGGCCTACATGATGTTCAAGATATCACAAATAGGTTTTTTTAGGCTGAATCCTTTAGTGGTTGAATTGAGTTGTCCTGGGTCTTCAGAAACAAAAAGAGTTGAGAGTGAGCTATAAATCAATGGAGCCCTGGTTTCCCCTGGGCTATTCAGCCACTTGGGGTGTAAAACGTTCAGAGGCAATAAGCACTTGAAAGTCTGGAGCTGTGCACAGATTCTGCCCACCAATTATCCTGTCTGCATGCCTCCTAAAGACTGCATACCAGATATGTTTGGGCCTCTTCAACAACAGTCCTAGTTATGGAGAAACAAACTCTAATGACACCATATTTTCAGAGCTGCAAAGACAGAGGGCCTCTGGCCCTTTCTTCTAAAGCACATGCCACACAGCCTGCACCGCCCACACCACACAAGCCTGTTATTGATGACAATTGACAGATCCCCCTTTACTTGGGTACCAGTGGCCATATAAAGAAACAATTCTATTAGAAATATAAATCTATTAGAAATACCAGTAGTAATGAGGAACTAAATCGATAGGTGGCTATTTAACAGAGATTTTGCTTGTTCACATGTTCACATGTGCAATGTCTGGGATTTGGGGTTTCCTTTTCTGGCTCCTGCCCAATAAGGAGCAAACTGACGAGCACCTGTCACATGGATTGATGTGTCCAGCTGGTGAACAAGCGGTGTGCTATGAGACACAGGAGCGGCACACATTAAACCAACCGGCTGGTTAGGATAGGAAGGGTGTCTTAAGGTTTGAAGGTGATAGAGAGATGAGGTACGATAGAGGAATGGAATCATTGCAAAAGGTGACAGGAAATCTTAGTACCTTGAATACATTCAAGGTGACTTAGTCTGACATAATGTTCCCAGTGGTTTGCTACTGAGAGAAAGAGAGACAGAGAGAGTGAGAGAGAGAGCGAGAGAAGGAGAGAGAGAGAGAGAGAACATGTTAGCGGCGCAAAAGCTCTTTGCAGATGTCCAAATAAGCAGTAAATCACTCTGAGGACCTGAGGGTACTCTAATGCTTTTTGACTGAATCTGTCCCCCAGCCCAGGGGCTCCAGAATGACTAAAACATTAACAGGAGTCTTCAGCTAAGCTGAGTCTCCCCATCCCCCACCAGTGCCTGCACAATCCCAGGACTGTGCAAACACTAGGCCCAACTAAAATGGATTCTATTCAGCTGTTCTCCAAATGTGCCTTTTTGTTCGAAACCGAGAACTCACAAGGCTCAACTGGAAGATAGGGTTGTACACAAACTAACTATTTAGCTCTGTGTCCCCATTCCCATGAGTCATAAACTTGCCCCTGGCATTTCAGTAGAGAGGTCTGTGTGTCTAGTTACAGGTGTTCCTTTTAACACAGTTGCTTGAAAAAAGGGGGTTTATTGCTTTTCTTCTATGGCGGGCTGAGGAAAAAGAAGTGACATAGATAAAAGAAAAGAAGATAAAAACCAGCTAAAACCTTGGATCAAATAATTGTTTTACACAAAACGACAAATACCTAGCATACAATGCAACCATGCTTTTGCACTATGATGAATAATCTAGAAAACAAAAAATGGCAAAGCTTCGAGTATGTACAATCCATGTGTTGACAAATAAAACCAGATTGCTAAGGATTGAAAACAGATGGTGATATTTAACTTCAACATTCAGTATAATATGCATTAAAAGACATTTCAATTAAAAAGAAAATGGAAGGATCTCTACTTTTGAAGCTAGATAAATAATGAACGGTTTCCTTGATTTTACAGATCCTAGTAAATTTTACAGAATAAATCAAGCTCTAATTAGAAGAATTGTTTTTCTTGACTGCAAGTCAGTAATACATGCCTTTACAGCTAGAAACATCATGTAGATGTACTGTACAATAACCTTAATGTTTAAAAAATAATATGGGTAATACATGGGCTGAGTACTGAATGGAATAAAGGTCAGTTTTATGAGCACAAAATTACAGCTCCACTTTCAAAACTCGCTGTAACCTTCTACTACTTTGCTAGCTTATTTGGGAGAGTTAGTGACTACCATGCATTATTGGTTGTATGTATGAATATTGCACAACTGCATGAATATTCATAGCATGTCTCTATATTCATAAAAATTAGCAGTTTTCTTATGATGCTTTTATCGCCCATATTTTGTCCTCAGATCTGCAACATATAGGATAGAAAAATGTAATTTAATACAATGGTAAATATAATGATAATAAACACCAGTTAATATAGCAAGTATTTAAATGAGGGAAAACAATCTGGCTCAAAATGCGTCAAACATTGTTTGAAAATGTATGTACAGACTCCAGTAGGCCTTTATAATCTTTGTCTTTGCTAAGGGATGTGTGCAGAAGGAATGCTTTTGGGTCTCCACTATCGCCACTGCCTACGTGTGTAATCTGCTGCCCCCTGGCATACTGTGATAGTATTACCACCTCTGGTGGCACATAATCACTCCCTTTTTTACCTTTCAGTCCAACATTCTTGAAAGGCCCAACCACAAATCTTGTGTTGACAATGGAATTGTGCAATGATCCGGAGCTTTATTCAATGCCATGCATTGCAGTCACTATGCTTCTAAGGACCCGACAGGATGCATTGCAGCATAGCACAACAGTTCGTGTCATGGGTCTAAGCTACTGAAGCTTTTAACTTTTACACACCTTACTCAAATACATGAGTCACTGGTAATAAACACGTATTTTCATACTTGCTGCCTTAACCAGCTGTTACGCTTTGGAGGCTGCCCTCCCCTAGGCGCATAGCATATTTCCCAACTTTTTAGACATCTAAGCAAATCAACTGAAAGATTATTGTGACACACCGTCTCACACACACACACACACACACACACGCACAACAGCATCTGTGAATTAAAATTACCATCTTTTGGATAATTAAACAAATTTGATTCAAACAAAATGTATTTAATTTAGTTGAGAAAAAAATATTTTGAGTTATTTTGATTAGCTATCTCAAGTAGGTATTTTATATGTGACTCCTTCACTAGAACCTGACGCTTTTTCCATTATTTTTCAAATGGCGTTGCATTGCAGTACCTCAATCTTACAACAGATGGCAGCACAGGCCCTGACTCAAGAGCTGTTTAGAATGGGTCATGGCGCGCTGCCAAGGAGCATCTATCATGTCTAAAAACTAGCCATCAGGGTCGTAAATAATTAGTGGATTAAGCTATTAGTGATAGTGAGTTACAAATGGATCAATGTACTCACAGACAATACAAATGTTGGTATCAGCCACAGTCAATGGTTGCAACAGAATATTCACTATAGATTCAACAGACCTATTTTCATCATATTTCATTTAAGTAATGCAAAACAGCTGTACGCTGAAAGAGTGGATTGTAGGCACACTTTATCATGACATAATCCTAGTGGTTAAACCATACCAGGGGCTGGAGGACGGAAGATGAACATGTTTCACTGCGTCCATTTGCAGTTCTTCAATTCTGCTCAGCACAGAATGACATCACTCAACCAAGACCCATTGGGGCAGAGCTAAAGCCTGTAAGGATATTCAAATTAATTAGCAAATGACCTTAGATTAAAAGGGGAGCCACAGATCAGACAATGACGGCATTTATCATTTCAATGGCCGCATACAAAAGTGGCTTCCATCCATATCCCTTTAAGCTAGCATAGGTATGGTGACATAATCAGTATGTAGGCCTGCGAGACATGTTATGAGAAAGACTATTGCTCAGTGTAATTCTTCATTCCTGAAAAGGCTATTCTGTAATATAAATTTGGTTAGTTACTCCAGTTTGACCAAAGTAAATTACGAACATAAAGAAGCATCCAATCCAGGAAGCTGTCCCAGAGCAGTGTGATAAAGCATAAATGAAGTTGCAACCAGATAGCATTTTATTTTATTTTAGGAAGAGACTATATCTAGCACATCCCAGAGAGACAAGTCAATCTTTAAGTTTACCAATATAGTCACTCAAACAGGGGATAAATCCCTGGAAGGCAACAAAAAAACAGATCAATAAAGCAAGCATGTAAACAAACCACTGTGAAAATGAAGCTGATGGATATATGGAAGGCGTGTGCCAGAGAGACAGACTGTGTTATGTTAAGCACATGGCACAAAACAGGGAGCCGAACCAATGGCCGAAAGCAGAAGGGATAGGCTATGTAAAGAGCGTAGGAGGGAGAGTAAAAATGAGGAGAGTTAGAGATAAAGGGGCATAAAGAAGAGAACAACAGAGGGGAGAGTGAGAGATAGAGAGAGTGAGAGCGGGGGGGAGAGAGAGAGAGAGAGAGGATAAGAGAAGAAAAGAGAAGAGAAGAGAAAGGGGGGGGAGAGAGAGAGGGAGAGAGAGAGAGAGGGGCAGGGATGTGCGAAATTGAAGGATAGCAAAGCCGTAGAAGTGATTGATGACAGTTGTATAATTTTCTACAACGCTGCTCCCCTTCCCCCTTTTAGCGCTTTGCCTATCTTCTCCATTTCTTAATATCTTGCCCGCCCACCAGGGTGTGCTACTCCTCCTAACTCTCACACCACGGCAGTGTCTTTCCACACCAGCTTGTGATTAAGATTCTGCCGTGATGCGACTGCAGCACTTTGCAAATGGAAGACTGGACATAATTTCCCTAAAATGCTGTTTTTTATCACCTATTTCCCCTTCATCAGCCTGCCGCACACGATTGATAGCTGATGGCACCTCTGACAACTTAACGTTTTCATGGCCAGATTTATGGTCTATCTGCTCCTTGCCTTTTACAACTAAAACTCTGTAAAAATGCTTATTTCTCAGATAAGGAGAGGGAGGGCGAATGTGTCTATGTGTATGGAACGATATCCCACCTAGAAAACTCGATATATGAGAGACTACCACTGCATTGCAGTCCAGAATACAGCCGAGCTTTAAGGCATTTATTGCTACAGTACTCTTAAAAGCGAAGCATGCTACCGTACAATAACTCAAAGGCACATCCACTATTTATCTCACTCTCCCTTGCCAGTAGCAAACGTTCAATATTCCACCTGACAACAAATTAGACAATTTTATGTTTTTCTCTCTGAAAGTTGACAGAATGCTTCAACCAGCAGCATGCATTAACTGCATTAGAACTGTTAGTAGCACTAATTATTTCGAATCATCCCTCCGTGTGTCCACACAAATGTATCTACATACCGTTGACATGCGTCCTTGCAATGTTGGCCATTATTGCTCAGCTTGCTGAGGCAAGTTTGTCTAATTGCTGCACATTTGGCGAGCTACAGTGACTGTGAACACCTGTCTGCATGCTCGTGCACGCACCCACTTATGTGCACAGACACATGTGTGCATGTGACGGGTTGTTTCCTTCAGCATACTGTGTGTCTTAGCTGGACTTACTGCTCTGGACCGAGTGTGCATGGCTCTACTCCCTCTGCTGAGATTTATGGCCTAGTCTATATGGGCTGCCTGCTAGCCCTATCCACGGTTCCACAGATGAGCCTGGCAGACCCCAGACAAACGCCCAGGGGGACTGGAGTGTGACGGGCCCTGGGGGAGGGAAGAAGAAGGAGGGAAGAGAGGGAAGGAGTCTGATGAGATCAATGATTCATAGGCATACAGCACACACCCTGGAATGGGGTAATACCGCACATGTTTTAACTAGGCTTGCCCATAATTCATTAGGGTTACCAAGGCTACAGGGAGCACCCAAGGAGAGAGAATCGAGAAATCATCCCTGAATGTTGTTAGATACAGTCAATTTAAGGATTTCCTATTCAAGCTAAAGTATAAAGCCTTGTGCAGAAATGCAAGGACCAAAAGAACAGATTGTATATTGTCTGAACATATTTCCACATTAAGTCACAAAGCGCTCAAATTTTTCCTGGTGCCTTTAAATCTCAGTGTCTTGGAACAGCCATGAAGCCTAAGATGACCGACTGCACTATGTTTTTTTATCTTACCTTTATAAAGAAGCGATCAGCTTAGTCTATCTTAGATTCAATATTCTATGGTTTTATTGTGATTTCAAGGTTTATTCCTATAATTATTATGCGTATTCTTATTAGTTATAGTAGTAATCAGAGCAGCAGCAGTTGCAGTAAAAGGAGTGGTAGATGTAGTAGCAGCAGCAGCAGTAGTAGTAATAGTAGTAGTAGTAGTATCAGGGTAATAGTGGAGTATGTCTCTGTGTTCGTGAAAGTATGTGGTTCTAGCACAATTCATTGCAGACATCTCCATCATGCAGATAGCTAATGTCCCTAAAATGTACTCCCTCATATGCATATCTGTGTCAGTATAGCCTAATCTTGATATTAGTTACAATGAACAAAATTGTTGTAGGCGAGAGTGACTGCAGTGTGGAGAAATAAACTACTGAACTAGCTTTGCCGTTGTGTCTCATTCATCCACTTAAACCCAGAAACAGAAGATTGTAAATAATTCTATTAACAAGGGAGCTTTATGAATTAAAACATAGTAAAAGGAAACCAAAATATGTACAAAGGAGAGATGTGGTAAGCATTTGTACATTGGTTATCATTATTGGTTATTCTCTTGTTATGAGTAAAATTATAAGTAATATTACCAAACAAGACTCTAATCGCATATTTTCCACTTAGGGCAGACTCAAAATACTGAACAATTAGCCTAAATCATAAACATCATTGTTAGATAATTCATGTCAACTGGTTTTAATCCATCAAGCTAAGGGTCGATTCATTGTTGCATTTAATATGTTAATAAGAAAAGGTAAATAAAATAAATGTGCCATTAGCCACCAAATGTCCTTTATGAAATGGCACTTGGCTTACAAAGACACTGCGACACTGGGGTCTGATCGCTTTAAGCTCTCCTACTGTTAAACAATATATTAGGCCTATAAGCCTTTTTACTGTTTATAATTAAGGCTCTAAATCTGAGTAAACATAGGTTGCATGACTGATCTTCACCCAAACCCTTCTCTTTCGTGTAACTGTAAATGTGTGAAAAAAGAGATGCGTTTCGTTCTGCGTGTTTTCGAAATGTAAATTAAAAGCATGCTTCGAGATTGGCGTGTTTGTGCGTTGTTTGTGTGCTTGCTTACATGCAAGGGTGTGTTCATGCTGCGCTTACATGCAAGTACAGCTGTAATTGGGCCCATGCTGTGTGGTTGGCTCTTACACTAGCTCCTGCTGTCAGGCAGTAGGAGCACAACAGAACTCCAACTGAGCATCCATCCGTGAGGCCAAAAAGGGACTTCAACTAAACCCTGGGGAGCTTAATTGCATTTAATTGTTCCCTGTAACTGCCGTTTCTTTCTCTGTCTAGGTTTTATAGGTGTGTAATGGACAGGTATGCCTTGATTGCAGCTTTGGTAGGCGGACAAAGCTAATGTTGTTGAATAACTTGCAGACATTTCTGTAACAAAATGTCGTTGACTAGAAACAAATTATAGATTCAAAGTCTTCCAAAACAAAAGCTGGAACGTGCACAGAAGAAGAATAATGAGACAGCGAGCTCCTAACACATCTCTCCAGGACCTCCAGGAGATATAAGCTCACTGTATCTGAGTGGCAAGAGGAGTGTGACTTTACTACCAGCTCATTTCCTACCAGTAAAAGCCTGTTAAACACACAACACCGTGATTCTGCACACATAAAAAAATGTATATATTTTTAATCATATAAATAAATATAAATTCTTCCACTGAAATACAGGCCAAGCTACTTGTAAGAAAATAGTTTTGTTTTTATCATAATTTTGTCTTTCTAGGCCATTTTTTACATGACTTCTAACATGCATCGCAGTGTGTATGTGTTTGTGCGCACGTTTGTTTGCTAATATTTGCTTGTATACATGTTTTCCAAGGCATGCTCTTGATTCCATTCGTCCTCATTAGTGGAAATATTAATGCATCCAGAAATGGGGGTGGTGGGGGGACGTAAAAGGAATTTGGAAGGGCTTTTTAAAGGGGCCGTTTCATCAGAATCGTTATTATTTTGCGGTTCTCTGAAGGCTCGTAACTGGCGGTCTATGAAGAGAGACATGCCGCAGTGGGGCTTAATTTAAAACCAGAAAGGTCACCGTGCTGAGAAAGGTCTTGAGCTCAGCCAAAAATATAAAATGAGGAGCAGAAAACTAGAGAGGTGGAGGAGGAGGGGTGGACCAGGAGAAAAGAGCAAAGGAAAAGTAGAACAGCGGAGGATGCCCAGGGTAGACAGAGAGGGAGGCAAGAGTATGATGAAAGGGGATACACTTAGGTAATACCGAAAGAAAGCGCCATGCAATTTAGGAAAAAACTATCCTGGGGTAGAAAGAACGCCAAGAGGATAATGAACTAAAACTGAATGGAACTGGAACAGGCCTAGCATCAAAACAGATGCACAGCGCTTTTTTGTTTACTTTTATGATGTTTTTGCCAGTGATTTCTTACAGGCTAATGGGCTTCGATTTGTGAAAAGCAACGCTACACCCATTCACAGGGACTACCAATCTGTCCACCAATCTGTGTTGGCATAAACCGTCCCGACGTCTTTCCTGATTTAGTCAAGCTCTGTTGTTGGTACTGGACCACAGCACTAACGGTCAGATGGGACATTAACTTTGCCATGTGCAACTTGCATAAAATAGATATGACTTTGAAAAAGTTTCACCCATGTTGGTCCATTTGGAAAAAGGTGCAAAGGCACATATCTGTAGATGGAAATACAGGCTGCTCTTGTACATTGTTTGCCTTTGCCTTGGCTAGCAATGATAAACACAGTGGCAGTGGTGGCAGCCCTCCCCCAGCTCAACCTAACATTCCACCAAGCAACGTCCCCATCCTCAATCACTTGTTTATCTATCAGCTCACTTTAATTGTCCACTGGGTTTCTGACTGCATCGCATTACATAAAAGCCCACAGGAGCCTTATGGCAGCAGCACGACAGCCTCTGATGTAAAGCCTTGCGCTTTGCACAGATAAGACGGGTTCAATTTTAATGTTGCTAGCACACCGAGACGCACCAGGCTCACTTGTAAAATGGAATGCCCCATCCGCTTGTAAACCCAGCAGCCCAAGAGAAGAGTTGGGGGTTGGGCGTCTGGGGTGGGACTGAAGGGGAGGAATTCCACTTGCCAAACTCCCGCAATCCATGGAGAGGGATCAATTTTGTCTTTCAAAATCTCAATTCATTCCTCATCTCTTTTAAAAACGAATACCCAATTCCAATCACAACTGCAGTAAAGCATATCTTGTTAAAGGTCACAGGGCGACCTTAGGCTTCTCTGTATTGTATGTCTGTTGGCCCTTTTTGCTTTGAAATACTGCCCAGCCTGTCTGAAGGGAAATAAAAAAAACTGCCCAGAGACCAATCACAGCATCAGTGGGAGCTGCATCCTGCCCATCACCTAGAGGGTTTAGACACGAGGAAGCACAGCAGTGTCTTTTCATCGTACAGCGGAAGAACATTCCATATCTACAATAGCTAGGGATACAAAGTTTGTTCTTGGCATCGGTCTAGGTGCTTTTTGTCTCTCTGCGAGTGTGTGCAAAGCGCCACAGCCAGGGGCAGCATCCCGGTATATGGCGGAGGATCTCCATCCCGGGCATGGGGGCTGATCAGATGGACGATCAAACACTAATCATTCCCTCACGGCCCATCCCAAGTAAAGCTGTCATTAATTTTGCGGAATTACATCAAATCTGAGACATTCTTTATGTGGCCCACGGCCTGTAGACAGTTATACGACGGGGACTGCTGCGCTAAGCAGATGGGGCAGCTTGGCTCTGCATACTAAATACCACCGTCCCCCCATTCCTCCAACTTTACCCTCCCACCATTCTGCTTTCCTTCCAGGCCCTTTCACTTTACAGCACTACACAGCTCGCCCTCACTCTCTTTGTTTTCCATCCTTCTGATACCTTTGCTTAAGTCAACCATCAGAATCTCACTTGTGTCTTTATATTTTAACTTCCTTGTTTTGGGAACGCTTTGTTGTTATAGGGCTAGCTGCTCAGTATATCCCTGTACCCGAACCCTTGAGACGTCACATTTCAGAGGTAGCCAGTAAATGATTTGTGAAGGGGTGAGTCCTTGCTGCAGGCTACTGGCACAACTTACGCACTATTCTCTTGACATGAATGACTGTAGACCTAGACCTACCCAAGTACTATAACGGTAATGGGGAAATTCAATTTAATTGTCAGGGTGGGAATGCACAGAACTTTAGTCAAGCTTTCAGACAATTTGGGGAAGGGAGGCGCTTTTTACCCTCTGAATCCAACAGGAATTTTGTTCCTGCTTTTGTAAATTTAATGATATTGACTTTGACTGGTCAGCTTGAGCAATGCCATCTGCATATTTACACATTCTAGTAAACTTACATCTGACCAAGAAACCACCATTATCTATCCAGACGGATATCATCACTTAGAGCCGGAGTTTATTGCAAACACTTTATCAAGTAAAGCCACGTATTGGTAACAACTTCCAAATACAATCTAGAGTCAATACAATGTATTTTAAAAAAGACTTTTTTGCCCACTTCACCACCTTGCTAGGTACTGCACACATGGTATTATGTTTATTCTTAATTCACACTGTCCACTTACACTTAATTTTTATTTTCCATTTCTGACTCGATTTAACCGCAAAGAAATTGAGGATTTCCCACTATTTAGACAGTAGGCCTGTTATTAAACATTATTTTACGTTTACTTTATCTAACAGACACTTTTATCCAACACAACTTACAGATAAAAAGTGGTGAGAAACCCACCTGGGGATAATCACTCATCCTCACCAGCTAGATGAAAAAGCAGACATTAACAAATAAAGGAAGACAATCGGGAGAAAAGGGCAATACTTCTCTTTGAAGTGGCAACCTCAGTTGCACACCTAATACCCTGGTTATTCAAAAAAGAATACGCAGAATATGCAACTAAGGCAAACTGACCTTTACGAAATAAATTGTATTCGTATAATTTATATTTGTATTGGATACTGGTCCCTTACTCACCCTGTGACCCTGCTGACTTATTTCCTTTTTTGCGACTACCACAGAACACATTTTTTGCTTTGAAATATAAACATAATGACCACATAATTTTGCAACTATATTAAATAAAAATATTTGGCATAAAAACACATTAAGAAGATTAACAAGGCAGGCCTACATATATGGTTTTTGACTGACATTGGAAAATAGACATTTAAACTGTACACCAACTGTATTATACAATCCACAATGAACAGTAAAGTGTTATTATACTCTAACCATTTTCCTGGCTCATATTACTGGGCGTTTTTCTGCAGAACAATGATCCTCTTCCACTGTAGCACTATAAGTAGCATACATAATAACACAGCAATACATTGAATTACTGAGAATAACAATACTTAGTTTAACGCTAAAGAGACTTCTAAATACATTATATTTTATATCGATATGCACTCTCTACATAAATGCTCCTAACGTGTTTTTGTTTTCTTTTTTTTGAGGGGGGGGGGGGGTTAATTCAGGATTCCTACATTACCTAAAGGGCCGCAGAAACTCGTTTGAATACGTTGGAGTAAGTTCAAAGATGGTGCACTGCCATCTGGTGTTAACTTTGACTCACGCATATAAAGAAACTGAATGCTGCTTGGGACAATTTAAACTCCTTTTCTACATACACATTTTGTCTAATGAGGTATGTTATAAGGCTATTTTCTGGCAACATTTAACATTGTCCAGCCAAACAGTACATCGAAGACATGTACACATGGCTTGCATTCTCCTTAGTCACACAAAATGGCCCATCAATTTGGTGAGTTGTTGGAAGCGTAATGACCCATGCTCACAACAAGTCCTGTTAGCAAAATAGCGTAATTGCTTTAGTCTGTGCAGCTAAAGGTTTGTCTGGTTATACCGCTTCCCGCATGTAAGATCTGTGTGAAAGGTTACCTGCACTTGGTCCAGTGAATCTCTTGCACAAACTATCTCGTTGCACTGTTTCAAGAAAATGTGTTGCCACTTGCCGCCCATCCTTAGCATTTTGTAAATGACGCGTAACTTCACAATCTTACACCTGTCACTTCTCCAGTGGCGAACAAAGCTCTAAAATGCCCTAGCGGTAAATAGACTAACGAGATTTGGGATTCGTTTGCGAAGCTATTTGATTGAACCAGAGATAAATTGATGTGACTCTCACGGGGATACATTATTACAATAATTTATATTTTTGGAAAATAGAACATGCAGTGAAGTATACCAAAATGACTTGGAAATACAATGCAGTGAACCGTTGTTCGTAATGTTCAGTGTAAGAACCCCAAAATAACTGATAGGCAAGATTCAATGTCCAAGCCCATAACACATTTCACTTTCTAGGAGTCTTTATAATGATGCATTAAACATGTCTACGGTTTGCTACTTTTATAAGGGCTTAGAAAATGAAGAATTCAAAGGCAAGCTTTGTGCCAGCTGGTGTGTCAACAGAAATTTTTGGGAGGCTGTAGGTCTATGGTACAACTCGATGAGGACCGTTTACCCACCTTGGTTAAGCTGTTTAAACACATACCTACTAATTAACCTACATCTACAATGGAATAACCTACATTTGCAATGAAATAACTCTTGCGCACTCGATATAACCTACTCTAGGAGGGTCCTACACCATGAAGGTAGGTCGTTCTTGTCTAGCTGAGATTGAACTGAACTCATATGTGTTATCCCACTGAATGGTTACACAAGGCATAGGACAGGACTTAGAAGCAAACATTTTGAGACAAGTTCTACACGCACCTTAGATATACAATGGGCTAAACATTTGAATTAACTAAGGAAAACTGGTAGAAAAACATTGCTTGGACATAACAATTGTCTAAAAACGTGCACCCTTATGACGCATCCTCTGTGCGTTGTCTTTCTCATCGGGTTGATGAGGTGGTTATTTTTCAATGGCTATGATTTGTTGAAAATATTACAAGGCCAATCATAGGGTTGCATACTCAAAACCGAGTAGAAAAACAGCAGTGGTTGCGGAAAAGCTGTTTTACGCGACACTTGTCTGTTTAAATCGTACTTGGGGATTGTAGTTTAATTCACATTCTTACTGTACTGATTTTCAGGCGTAAGAACAGCAGCTCCCATGGTTCAGTGGAAACTTGCAGAGATGTCATGCCTGTGTTTTTGTTATTGTTGTAGGTTAGTGGAACAGCTGAGCCCGAGGAAAACAGTGAAGTGTAAGTGATTTTTTTCGGTTAGACTTTGTTTATTTCATATGATAAAAATAGATCACTTTGTATATTCGTACATATTGAACAACCCCCAGAAACGTAGCGTGAGTTTGATTTTAGAAACTGTCTACAATATCAGGGTATCTGCGTACTTATTTTGTCGGCAATTAACAAAGATCGACTTATTATGTTATGTTACGTTAGTTTGAAAGCGCATCTGATTGTAGAGATTTTGTCGTTAAATAGATTACTCGTAGCCTATATATTAGCTATTGCCACATGGTCTTCTTTGCTACTTGCACATGGTCTTTCTTCTTTTAGGACATGTGCCTGCTATGCAAGGCCTTGTGGTGTAATTTGATCTGTCCGAAATATTTGTTAGTAAAACGCACTCGGCAGTTGTAACCTAATTTCCTTTCGGTTTAAAAACTATGATAAAACTAATTGTAGCTCGTTTATCGCTGAAGCTTGTTGGATTTGTTATTTATATTACTGTAGGTATTTTCAATAATAATTGGTCAAATAAGCTCCCCTTTCTTTGCCTGTAAGTATTTCAAAGGGATTCGCCTGTCATTATGTAAGTTGTCATTGTGGACAAATCAAACTATGTCCCACATGTTGTTGACAATAACCACTGTTTGGTAACAAGGGATGGGGTGTACAACAACAAGGTAAGCATCATAGCTGAAATTGTTCCTGTGACAGTAATAGGCTAATGCTATGTAGGTGTAAGGTATCATGTTCGTTATAGGCCTCAGTGCCATTGAGGTGTAGCATTTGGGGTGTCCTATTCTCAGAGCTCTAGTATACTTACCAAGGATATCATATTACACTGAAAAAACATTCGTACACTCTGCTCACTCTAGTTGGATATACTCACCTCTCACCCACTTCTCAATTGGCTTTGACTTCCCTCATAGTTGTTAGTAAACATGTGTTCCATTTTTGTTTGTTTGTAACAGGTTAAGAAGAGCAGATATTTGTTTCTTTTTCTGTTGCCATGGAAAAGGCTTGGCGAGTTGAGTTTAGAAATGTGGGCTGCAGCTACTTTCCTCAGAGCAGAGTGGAGTGTCACTACAGCTTGAGTGAACAGCACACCTGGGCTAGCAATGATTGGATTGGACTGTTTAAGGTAAGCAAGGTAGAAAGGATTACGCTTTTGAGCAAGGGTCAAGGGAAACACAATTAATGTGTGTTTGTGTGTGTCTGTGTTTTCACCTCCTTAGGTGGGATGGTGTTCTGTCAGGGACTACCACACCTTTGTGTGGGCTTTGGTCCCTACAGACTACCAGGAGGGCACTGATGTCAACTCCTGTGTGCACTTCTATGGTAGGATACTCAGGGACTACTCTTTAAAACCACAACGTCATTATATAAGCTCACTAATATCCATAATTCTCAGTCAACATTATCAAATGTATATGTTATAACATCTCACTGTTAGGTGACATTGTATTGTATCAAACTTTAACAGCATGTTTTATCTATCTCTATCTCTCTCGCGCGCTCAACTTCAGTAATTGTTAGAGGGAGACCCAGTTCTTTCGGAAGCACGGGGTTAAGTTATGTGAATGAGGCAAGACAATAGTACAAAGCCTGGTTTGAGTAAGGCTACTGTGGTAGAACATCTCGTGGACAAAGTGGTCAGTGTATTCTCTGTACCAGCTGTAACACTGCTAGCTGAGGTGTTAGCTAAGACTGAGTACATAGAGGCTTAGGGAACAGGTGTGTTATATACAAAATAATTTTAAAACCAATCTCTATCCTCAGAAGGAGAAAGAAATTAAAATACATTTGATTAAAGAAGTTTCAATGTTTTGTGTCATCATTAAATATTAATATTACTACAGTGGGAGATATTGCTGTGTATGGTAAACATAGGGATGGCTGTTTACTGACTATTGATTAGATCATGAAAAACGTAGCATAACCATATAATGTATTATACACCTTAAATAATGCAAAATAACCCTTTTTTGTCTACTCTTCTTTTGTAGCCTCCTACCTCCCTAAGCCCAGTTCCCAGGAGTATCAGTTTGTGTACGTGGATGGGAAAGGGGAGGTATGCTCTTGCAGTTCAAAGTTCACTTTCTGTGCCCCCAAACCACTGGAGGACCTGGTGACTCTGGAGGAGGGTACCCAAGGAGAGGATGGAGGCACTGACATGCTGATGGTGGTTCCTAGGGCAGAGCTACTGCAGGTGGGCAAAGAGCACAGCACAGATTATTTTTATTGTGTCTGTTTGTCTTAGTGTCTAATAAGTATCAAATATATTTTTTAATTGTCAATACCCACAAAAGCTATCATTATTAATCCGGATTTGGAAAAACCTGACAATCAATTGTTGTTTAATGATTGATTAAAGGCTATTTAAAATGGAAGATGATTCAGATTCTTTTTAATGTCTCTTATTCAATTCTTCTTTATCAGAGTCGCCTGCAGGAATGTCTGCGAGAAAGAGCTGAGCTGCTTCAGACTCGGGAGGAGGTGGACAGACAAAAGGAAAGAGAAAGACAGAAGTACGAAAGGGCAGAAAAAGCCTGGGACAGAGAACGAGAAAAGCTGGAGAGCCGCATTACCCAGCTGCAGGAGGAACTTAGACACTGCAGTGAGAGAATGGAAGAAATGGAGAGAAAACAGGAGGTACAATAATGTGCTATATTATATATTAGTTTAATTGTGTGTATATTTATATATAAATACTATATCTATACCAGAAACCAGTAGCGTGTATCTCCTCTCGTAGGAGGTGCTGGCTTCAGGTGAGACCATTGCCCAGGAGAGGAGCAACCTATTGGTCACTAAGGAAGCTAGTGATCAGCGAGTCCGAGAGCTGGAGGATGACATCAAAACTCTAACACAGATGGCTATGGAGAGAGAAATTGAAGTTGAGAGGTAAATTAATTTTTGTCCAAAATAGCCATAGATAGAGTTGTTGTTTTTATATAATAAAACCCCAATGTATTTGTGTGTGTTTGCATGTTTAGGATGAAGGAAAGGGCCAAAAAGATAGCAGCTCAGCGCAGAGAGGAGGAACAAGAGAGTAAGAGTCTGCAGGTACTGCTCATTTGGCTTTAATCAATCGCATAGACCAGGGATCTTCAGCCATTTACAGCCCAATGACCCTCAAATAAATACTAGCATGTAATGGGGATATTTTCTTGCAAGGTTGTTGAATTTATTTATTATTTTCAACCCGTACTGGTATATTTGAAATTTGAACAGAAGCTTTTTAATGCACCTTTAAGTTGTAAAATCTTGAAATGACTCACCTTTAGTTTTAACCAGTGCATTGTTCGTGTTTGGTAATATTGACAGGCATAACAGACAGTGCTAAGAATAGAAAAATCTGTTGAGTAACCACTGCTGTTCACTCTTATTTTACACTCCTTGTCAGTCCAAACTGGAGCAGACCGAACGGGAGCTGCGCAGTCTGTCCAAGGAGTTCCAGGGCCTGAGGAGCTCCCTGGCCCAAAGAGACACCAATGCTCTGCAGCTTCAAAACACCATCACCACCCTCACCCACAAACTGACCACCGCCCACCGCAAAGAGGTCAGCCCAAATCAAAGACGGCTATCGCTTCACGGTGGTACGAGTCTTCACGGCGGACCGTTTCACCTTGCCTTCCCGTTGTTCTCTTTGTGTCTTCTCAGACGGAGAGCGAGGCAGTTCTGAATGAAATGCGTGGGCTGCGTGAGCGTCTGAGTGCAAGCGAACGCTGCACCGAGGGCCTGAAAGGGGACCTGAGCACCATGGTGGCCCAACGAGACCAGGGCCAGGCCGAGCTGCACCAGGCTCGGCTTCAGGCCGCGCAGCTCACCTTGCAACTGGCCGACTCCAGCCTGACCCTGAGGGAGGGCAGGGCCCACTGGGTCCAGGAGAGGCAGAGTCTGCAGCGCACCTTGGAGGTACACTTGCAATTGGCAAACAGAAATTAGCAAAAAAGAAAACAGCAAATGGTGAATAGTATATATTTTTTAAAGATGGCAGCATTCATATGGGGCTCTACTGTAGATGTGTAGTTCCAGAATGAATCTCGATCCATGTGATAGAATGTGGAACCCAAGTCCCTTATTGTTTCCCCTCTGTGTTTCCAACTTTACACGTTTGCATAACTCTCAAATGCACAATGACGTTCTTATCTTGTGTGCATTTCAACTGTCGTGCGGTTAAGAAAACTGACCCTAGCCCTGCTGACTGAGGGGTGTGTGTGTGTGTGTGTGTGGGTGTGTGTGTGTGTGTGTGTGTGTGTGTGTGTGTGTGTGTGTGTGTCTGCCAGGAAGGCAGACAGACTTGAAGGCAAACGAAGCG
>JAVQIZ010193824.1:0-12061 GCA_036023535.2 Galaxias brevipinnis | reverse complement strand
TAAATAAATAAATGCAGCTATACTCAAATACCCACATAATTTTGAAAATCTGAATAACTGCTCGTCCCTAAAAGGCACTAGTGTAATGTTATATTATGCATCAATTTATTGATAATAGTATATTGAACATAATATTTCTGGGAGTTTTTTCTCATTGCAATACCCTATTGTTAGATGTATAAACCCCATATTAATATTTGTAATCCCAGTTTAGCAACTTTTGTCTAAGTCTTGATCCTTCCTCTCAGATTCCAGGAGATGTGCTACAAGGCCTACCTGGCCATCCGCCAGCACGCCAACCTCTTCATCAACCTCTTCTCCATGATGCTGGGCTCAGGGATGCCGGAGCTGCAGTCGTTCGACGACATCGCCTACATCCGAAAGACCCTGGCGCTGGACAAGTCAGAGCAGGAGGCCCTGGAGTACTTCATGAAACAGATGAACGACGCCCACCATGGAGGCTGGACCACCAAGATGGACTGGATCTTCCACACCATCCGCCAGCACGCCATGAACTGAGACTGGTACAGTCACCGATACTAGACCCTAACTGAAGCTTAAACGGCTTCTCGATGGGGAAACTAACACAGATCTTTATCACTATAAACTTCTTGATATACATGTTTTCCTGGGGTGGGCGAACAAGGAATTTGTACAACAGCCGCACAATGCACAGTAGTTAAAAAAAGAAAAGAGTGTTCGCAGTGCACAAAAACCGCCTACCCCTTACCTCTGACTGGAGCAGTACGAGTGCTGCTACGTTCCCCCACTCGTTATGATCTGGAAACAGTAGGCCTTTCCATGCCCGCTCAGCCAGCCTACTAATGACCTGAGTGGTGAAGAGTGGACTGGACCACAGTCCAGGAAAGCATCAACGTGTAGGAAATCACCAGCAGCTCTGTCAAAACGCTCATTGTGTCATTGGCACTACAAACGGGGGTCTAAATAACTCTAAAACCAACATTATCATCATCAATTCTGTCACTTCGACTCAAAATATTATGATGACACAGTGTGCTGTCAGTATAGGGAAAACGTGTTTTGCATCATTGAGTTTGAGATTTTTAACAGGGGTATATTCATAGTCTTGTATGCATAGTGTGTGCATAATTTATTCCTTTTGAGTCTTTATTTTTCCTGAGCCAAAGTACTGAGTATATATCCCACTACTCTGCCGTCTTATTGTTTAGATTCACTACTATTCCAATCGTGTGTTTGTAGCACTGATCGCTGCAGTATTTCTGTTGGTTTGTCAATCAGTATTAATATGTGTGTGAGTGGAAGGGGGTGTCTGTCAAGCATTCAGACATAGATTGGTTGCCGTCCATATTCCCCAGTTTGATGTTACTCTACAGACTGTTTCAAGCGGATACTCAGCGTTTTTCATTCTCCCTCTCGTCAATATTTGGTGTGTATTTTATTTCTGTAAGGGAAAGGTTTGAATGGGGGAAGGATGTGCGATATTCTTTATGTATGCTGTGCTGTTACACTATGCAAGTTGTCTTGTGTGTACTTTAATCTAAAACCATGCAGATGACAGAAGTAAAGCAAGATGATTGCTTCTAATCTGCTCACATGTTCAAGGGTGTCAATCAACTTTGTACTGACTGTACCTGGAGGAAATAATGATGCACTGTAATATTCTCATCCATTTCTTCCTGACATGATGACTGAAAGAACTGTGAAAAAAAAGCCTTTTTGACCCTGCCTTTCTTCTCACGTGGATTAGATTATTGAAGCCGTAATTATCAAGTCAAGATTTTAACAAAGGAACATCAAGCCATTGGTGACAACAATGTGTTTGAGTTTGAAGCTAAGTTTTCTTCACAGCCTGTGTAAAATGTAATTTTAAATAATATAGCAGATTATTTACAGAACTCCTTAGCATTAAGTCCCATGTACAGTCCTACGTCATGATAGTAGATTAAAAAAAAAAGGAAGCGAATTTGCAATTTTACCTTTAAGTAACTTTTGCATTCTTGTTCCAATACTTGCTTTCCTTACTAGTAGACATTGTCTTTATAAAAGACAACATCCTACCTAGATTGCATCATATTTTTAAAAGTAACTTTTTTGTGTGTTTACTTTGCTATCCAAAAAATGAATTCTACAGTAGGTGTTTGTTTCTGTACAGGATACAGATTGTTGGGCAGGACCCATTTAAGAATAAGAAAATGAAATCCCCATACACGGTGAGAAGGCACGGTCATACAAACAATGTTAAAGCATTATAGTTGTTATCCTCTATATCTCACATTGCATATGCATGAGGTCCCCAGAGAACCTTTTGGTTGGCCTAATGTTGTTTACTTGAATTTCATGTATGACAAAATTACTTTGTTACTTATGTGAGGTACAGTGATGTTACAATGAAGGTAACAGAACCGATACTGCTACTATATGTGCAAAAGATTTCTTCTAATATATTTTTGTATTCTAAAACATAGACAAACTCTTATATAACTCCTAACCAAAAAAGTAAATAATGGATTCATGCATATTACATCCTTTACAACTGTCAACGGCCTGTAATTAAAATGATATAAATGACAACTTGTGATGGCCATATGAAGGACAAAAGCTGGACTTTGTGTTGGGAGTATGGCGCAGAGCCTTGGTGAAGGCCTAATGGACACGTCAGCATAATGAGAAGACCAGCTACACTGCATGTGTTTTAAAATTCAAATATTTGTTCCTTTATCTGTAAATATCATTGAACCTTATAAAATACCATTGTTACTCATTCTTTTGACCATGTCTGCAGAGGAAATGTATTCATTCATACATCATACTGCTAAATAAAAGAAGCATTTCTCTATGTGGGCTGTCACTGTGTTTACTACATCACTTTTAAGCTCCGCAGTTACAGGGGAATTAAGAAAAACAAACATGTTTTAGATGGAAGCCTACCTAAATGCTGCACATAGCCTGTTACATTCAATTCAATGGTGTTTTATTAGCATGAAAACACAAAGTAAATATTGCCAAAGCATACATACATGCATCTATTTTGTTATTGAAGATACACAGGCTTGGCGACTTGGGGCAACATTCAGTATCTAATAATCCCTGTTAAGAACAAAGATTAATATATTCATATTAAGGATACATTTGGGTTGAGAGCTGATAGTAATGTAATTTATAGATATGTTTGAAGTGTTATAAGGCACTATGCCTCCTGAACCTCTCCAGCAGTCAAAAAGGTATGCTTTGATGTCAGATTTTTTTATTATTATTATTTTAAACCATTGTTTAACCAGGTAAGTCCAACTGAGCACGAGTGTTTTTACAGTGACCAACTCCAGTTCCATGCCAGTGCGTGGTCAGGACCCTAAACATGTTTTTATGGTGATGGGGGAAAACCACAGTACCCTGTAGAAACCCATACAAACAGAGATTACATGCAAACTCCACACAGAAAGGACCTGGATCACCCTGTAGAAACCCATACAAACACAGAGATTACATGCAAACTCCACACAGAAAGGACCTGAATTGGCCAGAGTTCAAACCCAGGACTTTCTAGCTGTGAGGCATCAGTGTTAACCACTGAGCCACTGTGCTGCCTGTGCTAGCTATTATCCATAGCTATCATGCTTGGATTTTTTCTCTGTTGTATCCTAACACAACTCTACTCTATTCATGCCTTTTTACATAACAGTTGTAAACAAAATGTTTTTAGCTCTGACACTACTTTGGACTGGACTGCGCAAAGAAAATTTTCCGTGTATGATCTTTCAAGGGATGTAAAGTCAGTGTCGAATAATTTGCATTGTCCAAAACAGCTTTACTAGTTAATTATTCCTGTTTGTTTTTTTGTTACTTTTGTTTTAAAGTAATACAGGGTCATCAATAGTCTTTTACTAGCAATACATACAAAAGATAGGTTAATATATCTGAGTTTGTCATTTTGTAAGGTCTTACATGGATCCATATGGTACCATTGTGGATGTTCTTATCAGATCATTCCATAGCAAATAGGTGCTATTACCAGCTATTACTTTTCTATAGAAATAACCATCAGAATTGGAACGAAAAAGATTTTGCATGGCACCAGAAAGTGGTTTTCCTATTAACCAAACGTCCTTTTCATCCTCACCTCACGAGTCCTCCAAATGGGAGTGGCCGGCTCTCCATCTGACCAGCTTGTACAGTGTGCCCTGGGTGACTGTGGAGCTCAGCCTGTGATCAGCATCCTGGCTCCCCAACTCAGAGCAAAGGTGGGCAAGGTGCTGATTGAGCTTGATAAGGCCTAGCAGCAGGATTCCTCCACCCAGCATTAGACTGGGCCACAGCAGAGCCATCAGGGCTAGACTCAGGGTGTAACTCCTGGTCAGGATGGTGTCCTCAGGGTGTCTCTCTGGGTCAGCCAGGCACATGAACATGCCCCCCTGTAGCTTGACCAGCTTGCTTTTGATCTCCAACACTTCCTCTTGAAGTTCTGCCTTGTCCATGTGGCACATGGGTGTATAGAAACACTAAAGAAAAAGCCGAAACAAGAAGCTATTGCCTTAATCCATTTTGACAGTGCAGAAAACATGTAAAGCTAGAAGACTGTGGGCTTTCAGTTCATCAGACATGTCCCCTAAGAACAAGGGGTTCTTATGAAAAACATGGGAGTGGGAGACATTAATACCTACATTATTCCATATACAAAATACCTTGGATGCATGATTCTCCCTGTAAGTAACCCTGTACCTCTGGGGTGACACGCACAGACTCCTCGTTGTGATGGAGCAGAGCTCTTCGACCAGAGCTGGTGAGGTTGACCGCCACCTTCAGGCAGGGAACGGTACTGACCCCCCGACAGTTCACCCATTCCTCCAGAACCTCCGCCTGGAGCAGCACACAACTGGTCACCACATCCCAACGCCTGTATGCAGCCGCACAAATCATGTTTGGAGTTGATAAAAAGAAAACGAGGACTCTTAAAATCTCCTGTGTTTGTGTCATTTTATTAAAAGGCATGCATGTTATCCAGGTGCTTGATGCAAATTGAATTAGATTTTACAATGAGAAATTAGAAATAAGGGTTAGGGCTACGTTTTCACACAGGAAATATATTCAGAGACAAAAATCCCTGTCGAATCTTACCCACTGAGATAAGGCTTAACAGCGGTGATCCCCACCACAAAGTACATAAGCACGGAGAAGGCCATCATGGTGAAGCCCAGCAGGATGGCCCGGTCCTCCCCCACGCTGGAGACCAGTGCCAGGGCCTTGGTCTTCTCCTCTCCACGGCCATCCACTCTCTGCCTCCGGGCCAGCTCCGGCACCGCTGCTGACTGGAAAACCTCCCTGAGTGTCACACACAAACACACACCGACACAGGGGGACAATTTATCATTATGCTTATTTATATTCACATTATACATACTCACACATCAGCTCTTTCCAAACGCGTTATTAACATATCTATATCTACAGGACTCCGTGGTGTTTCTTGCACTTGACCAGCTGCTGCTTACCGCGTCTGTCGCCTGCGAGCGCCCTGCAGGTTGATGTTGATGGGCACGCTAAAGGACTTCCTAGGGGAGGCTGACATCCGAGCTCCTCAGTCCTGCTCCCCACTCCTACGCCAACACAACTTTGCCTCTTCTAGCATCCTAGTGCTCTAAAGCCAACATCCCGTCGTCTTGTCTTTCAAGCCTAATCACTGTTGCCCCACGGCTGAATGAGCCAGGTGGAAATGCAGTAGGATATTCCCACTTGTTTGCCAAGGCTCAAAGGTGAGCCAAAACACCCTCTGCGTAACCTCTCGAGGGGTTTCTATAGAAACCGCCGCTGGTGAACACGATAAGATAACAACGTCCCATTGGACCTCAGCAGATCTCTGTTCCTTCCCATGAGCCCATGATGTTATGGAAAGTGCAGCGGCCAGATTTAAAGAGTTATAAAGCAATGTCCAATGGCCCAACATGACACAATTGAAGAGTAGAAAGTAACTTGAATTCTTCAAACAGACACATTCTCCAAGAAGCACACACATATGCAATGTTATTTCAGTGAACTTTTCAGATACACACATACACCCAAATACACAGAGTTCAAATACCTGCCATAGCTCCAGAGTGGGTGACCTACCTTAATGTATGTGTTCTGCATGCCCTCAGCATAATATCTCTGGCAACCTGGTTTTGAAGTTAATCCTGAACCCAAGTTAACCATGAACTAAACAGCATTGTAGCACCTGGAGGTCTTTAAATACCAGGCAACAAAATCAATTATTCATTAACTTTCTATATCAAAACTTGCATTATGCACGAGTTTTGACCCTGTGTGTTAAAACATACGTAAATTTCAACTGGAGGACTTTAATTTTTTATTTTTATTTTCTGATTTAAATCATATTTCTTGAAATGTAACCATGCTGATATGAAAACTAATGTTGGATCCAAACTAACAAAATGTTGCTCAAATGTTTATAAACAATACAACAAAATTGTGCGCAATATGTTAATTTAGTTGATGGCAAAGACATCACCTTTTCAACTCCTGTTGACATGTCAGACTCAGGAGGACCTAGCTTTCTGCACCTGTGCATACATACATACTTTATTTTTATATATTGATTAAAATAATTTTCTTTGGTCTACATATGCATGTGTCAAACAATAAAATACATCGAATACTACCTGAAGAAAAAATAGTCAGGTACACTGTCAGGGTACTCAAACACCGACACAGGTTAAGACCCACACGCGGACTCTCAGGAGGAACACCACAGGCAGCAACGTGCGCCGAAGGAAACAAAACACTCGTGAACACGGAAGGCAGAAGAAACACTCAGTAACGTACTTGTAATAAAGTAACTGAAACAGGCATACAACGACAAGGAAAGCAATGTCAGAACAAAAAGCAGTGCAGGACTGGGCAGGAACTTATATAGTGACCAGGTAATGAGATAAGTGAACACAGGTGCAATCAATGAAACAATAATCGCCCCGAGCGGGTCTCAGCCCGGAGCTGTCCTCGGTGCTGGTCTGTGTCCTTGTCGTGCCGCAGGAAGCTCTTTGCGCCCTCTGGTGGAGGGTTAGGGTTAGGGTTAACCCTCCACGCTCTCTGGTGGAGGTGGGGACTGCTGGACCATGGCATACACAGACCGAAAAGAGGTTAGTTGAAGTTTTCACTTATAATATCAACCCCTTCACACATCATTGACTAAACAAGTTTTACCTTTTTTACACTTTTCTTTAATATATACAGCATATATTTAAGATTTAGACATTTGAAACTGGTGGAAATTCTCCTGAGTTGAAAGAAAGATTACAAAAGAAACTTATACAGTTAGGCCCGGTTTCCTGTACATCGATTAAGTTTAGTTCTAGACCAAATCTTGCTGTCAATGGAGGTTCTCCACTGAAAATGTTTTTTAGTCTAGGACTTGGCTTAATCAACACTTAATCTTAAAGCAATAGTTCACCCATTTTCTTTTGATATGTTTTTCATCATATACCAATGTTGTATTTTAAACATAGTATCGTCA
Organism: Galaxias brevipinnis; assembly: GCA_036023535.2. NCBI lineage: Eukaryota > Metazoa > Chordata > Actinopteri > Galaxiiformes > Galaxiidae > Galaxias > Galaxias brevipinnis. Next base: position 4,575 of record JAVQIZ010193824.1, on the reverse strand, counting down.
TTAAGCATTTCAGCAGAATGTCAAACCAGTTGAGAAAATGGCACTTTATTGCATCATAGGGGGGGGTCCTTACTGAATTGTTTAAAACTACCGCCATTTCCAGCCACGAGGAAAGCGTTTGCTGGGTTATGAGTTTGATTGGTCAAATGTCAACATATATACAATACATGTCATGAATCCCACAGTGTTATTTTCACTATTCAAAGCAAAGACCCCAAGGCAACAGCAGCTGGTCAATGGTGTCAAATATTCAATACAACAGAAAACACAACATAGGCTGGGTACAGTAGTAACTAACATTGTGCTTCAGAGCAATAGATGCCCATTTGTGATAGTATTTCAGTCAATATTTACTGTGCGCAATGTTAATAGTTTGTGACCTTGATGATCAGATGATTATAAATGTTAAAAGAAAGTAGTAAGGATGGTTGGTGCGGAAGTTGTTGAGGAACTGATGCGTTCTGTTCCTAATGTGCCTAATCGTGTATCGATATGTTTGGCACATGTGCATATATGATTGTAATTGATTGATTGTGTACGTTTGAGTGAGCATATCTGTTACTTTGAGTGAGAGTGTTCGAGTGTGTGCCCTGTGCTGTATTGTGAGGACCATCACGCTGCCAATGGAATTGGAGCAATCCAGATAAATAATCCATCGAGCGCAGTGTGCTTTACCTAACCAGGAAACCCGAGACATTGCCTTGGCCAATGGGCTCCCACCAAGCTCAGGCTCCTACCGTCGCATTAAACTACTGCAGTTTAGCTCCTTTATAGTCTTACAGACTTATTATGCTATTATCTGAAAAGAAAGTGGATTCATACGGACTGGCCTCTCTCGATTGGTCAGTAGATGCAAAGGCTCAGGCCCTTTAAACCAATTAAAAGACTACAAGATACACTTTGAGAAGATAGATTGGTTATGGCTCCCAACCACCATGCTATCCTCGCAGGTACACAAGGTCTGTGCGTCCGCACTGCCGGCCTGCTGACTACATGAGCCTGCCCCATCAAAGCTGTGCTACACTCACAATACAGTGGAGTGAATTCCAAGGTTCTCCAGAGGAAGCAGACCTAATTGGATACAGCATATCCCCTATTAGTGCAAAGAATGAGAGGACATGAGAAAGCAAAAGATTGTGTTCAATAGCAAAGACAGTCCTCCATTAAAATGAATCTTCAACAAAAGAGGAAGTTCACTTTTCTTTCAATTGGATTCATATTTTTGTTGAGTGGCATAGAGTATGGTAAGTTCTATTGTGTTATTCTTCAAGTTTAAAGTTTTACACTTGTTATAACAATGAATCCTATTCACTTGCATGCTGCTTGGATATTCAAACACTCTGTGATTGGAGTCGAGCTAAATGTCAATCTGGTTCACCTCTCTCTCTCTCTCTCTCTCTCTCTCTCTCTCTCACTCTCTCTCTCACCGTACCTCTTTTTACCCAGCTGTCATTCTGCCTACAATATGGCGATACCTCCAGATCTTGGAAGCACCTCCATATTTCCTGGGTCTGGGTCTGTCAGCCTTCAGCATGAGTGGGCTGCTGACAGGCCCGCTCTTTGGCCTCTGGTCTGACCACACCAGGACTACAAAGACCATCATCCTCTTCTCCAATGTCTTTGAGATTGTGGGTGAGAACATAGATGGTTATTGTGTCCCGGAATTACATTAAAACAAAGATTATGTTAGGTCAGGAATAGACAAACATGTGAGCAAGACATGGATAACGTGTGTTACATTCTGTCTGTTAATTCTAGGTACTCTTCTTACTTGTCAATTTACTTGTCAATAATTAGTTTTGCCTATATTTCACAACTGTAAAAATCCAAACCTCTATCTAGCATCAACAACCCATGATGATTATGATTGAATTACGATGAATGATTATGATTTTTTTATCATTTTAGGGAACTTTTTGTATTTCTTGGGATACTCAAAATGGCTGTTGTTGAGCAGTCGAGTGGTAGCAGGCGAGTCTTTGTCTCAGTCTTACAAATAAACACACGAACACGCGTACACACACACCAAAGCAGACATGCACAATACCTCAGTCTAGCTCTAACACACAAAAACCCACATAAAGACACTCACACACACACACACACACACACTCACACACTCACACACACACACTCACACACACACACACACTCAACACGCACGCACGCACGCACACACATAGATGTTAACATATGCTACTGTACATAAACACCTTTACAGCATCTGTCATGTCATTCCAAGGGGAAGTGACTGTATGTGCTGTAACCCACAGGTATTGGTGCAGGAGCCGGCTCTGCCATATTTGGTTTTCTCACGCGAACCACACTCCCAGAGGAGCGCGCTGGTATCTTTGCCGCCATCATGGCTTGTCGACAGGCAGGACTCCTTTTTGGTCAGTTGTTATAATCTTAAACCAACAACAGGATAATTTAAATTTAGAACATTTTAATTGGTGATGTCACCAATACACCAGCTTTCCCAGAGGATTTATAAGGTTAATTGTTTTCACTGAATTCACTTTAAAATGCTATTCATACCTGTAAGTGTAACAGCGTGACATGGACTTAAAATTGTAAAAAATACAAACTTTGATCAGGCAGCTCATACTGATAATTAAAGCACATTTCACTTTTGCAGGGCCAGCTTTCAACCTATTTCTGCGGCTGTGCGATTTCCATCTGGGGCCTTTTGATGTGAACAAGTACACAGTTCCTGGGGTAACAGACAGCAGCACCTCGACTAACATGGTTCAGGTTCTCACATAGCTCCTGGCCCATTCAAACTCTTCTGATTTATACCTCATTCCAATATACGTTTACACATTTTAGGAAGATGCTGAGTGAAGTTCAGTCCTTTGTAGTGTATTGGTTAGGATTCAAAGAAACTGCATACGCTTAGTTGAGCTATACTTAGCTTCTCCTCGAGGTCTCTGAACATAAGCTGACGCTGCACTAAGGCCTTCCACTGCCAAACCCTTCTAAAGCCTTCAACATTCTATCCAAATGTACAATGACTTCAAAAAGCTTTGAAGTCCCAATCGCTCAAATTCAACATACTCTTGCTTCCCAACCACACATCTGGTCCTCCCTAGATCTTCATGTGTCTGATGTGGACCATCCTTCAGTTCGTGGTCCTGACCCTCTACTGGGACATACCACCTGTCAGCTCAACGGAGTGGGGGGACGTGGTGGTGGAGATGAAGGCCGAAGAAGAGGAGCTGTTGGTAGTGTCTGACGAGGAAGCCACCTACAGTGCCTTTGATGCCGCTATTCTTCCTGGCCAATTAGAGACCAGGGATTCATCTGAGACTCAGCCGTCCCAGGGCCTGCCTTCAGACCCCCCCGTGGGGCGCTCAGCCGTCTCCAACCCGTTAAAAAACTTCAGCGCCAGTAAAGGTGAGAGGCCGTCTGCTGATTGGCTTTCCAGAAAGATTGTGTCAATGGAAGGTGGGAGTAGATGGTTACCACCAATGTTACACCAAGTATCTGGGTGTCTATAGGCCCTTTCCGACTGCAGGATCTTTCCCCAGGAACTATGGACTTTACCCAGTACTCTCTGTGTTAGGCGGCCTCCATTACTAGGACTATAACCATAACAATAACTACAACTATTACGATTTATAGTTTCACTAGGGTCCACATCCCACAACGGTATTATTTACGAGTGACGCAAGGCCTTTATTTCACACAATGTTAGTTGGTATGGACTTGTGCGAAAAATATTTTCATCAGCAGCTGCTTTTATATTAAGTGAAAAGCCCTGTGCCGCTGTAGTTTTAAAATCTGTGATTTTAATAATATACTTAGTATTGCACTCCGTATTATTGAAAGCGAGCTGCCATGTATTCAATTTCGAGTTCCATGTACATGTCAATGGACACGTAAAAATCTTTCTGAAAGCCATCAGAACGATATTGTTCCCCACTAAGTTATAGTTATAGTTGTAGTGAACAGGCTCCTTTATTTGACTTGGAACAATTTTTATATTTTTATAGTTACACTGTTAGACTTTATTTTTATTGTATTTTTACAGTAACTTACTGTAACTCCCTATAGTCCCAGCTGGGTAGGGCAGACTCAGGGAGCAGCGCTCTGTTTGACAGTTGGTTGGGTAGAGGTACTGTAAGCTTGGATTGGCTGTACTCCTGGGTGAAGGGGGGGAGAGAGAGAGAGAGAGAGAGAGAGAGAGAGAGAGAGAGAATAGAGGTTGCATGCACAGAGACACACAGCTTTTCTCTTTCCATTCTCTGGCCATGTATCTGTCATGATACATCAGATCTGACTTCCTCACAATTGATCTGGGCTGTGTGCCGTGTCTGCTTTGTGTCAGTGGATGTGTGTGTGCTGTCAGGTCTCCTACTAGATTAGTGTCCACAAAGGTTTACTGAGGAGGAATTTGGCATGTGTGTCAGTATGGATTCACTACGACTGTTTGTTCCAGAGCTCTACAGTGTATGTTGTTGATTGTACGTGGCTATGTGCATTGGGCCTGTGTGTGTGTGTGTGTGTGTGTGTGTGTGTGTGTGTGTGTGTGTGTGTGTGTGTGTGTGTGTGACTGTGACTGTGACTGTGAGT
>JAVQIZ010193821.1:0-12106 GCA_036023535.2 Galaxias brevipinnis | reverse complement strand
GTGTTTATTAAAAGAAATTTAGTTCACCACTTTCTTGAACTTCTTCAGAACGTGTCTATCAACTTCATCCTGCTCACTGATTTAAAAAAAGTAAAGTTGGATAGAGAGAAAATGGTTTTTACTTTCATGCCCATGTTTTAGTCAAGTTAGTAATGTTATGTTAACTTAGATAAGTTAATAATGCGTTGGAGAGCAATTAAGCCTGGCACATAAATGTAAAACGTTAACATCACTAGAAATATTTAAATAAATTGATATATACCCTTCTTATTTCTTTAAATAACCCAATGTTACGTAATCACTGTATAAACACATTTTTGCAAAATAATTACAATATACAATAACATACAATTGCCCTACGCGCTGTTGCTTAGACCTACGCCATCAAGGGCAGCATAGTCTTGCGATGCCAGGCCTATCTCCACACTTCATTACGTCCATAGAAACTGGCTTGTGCGACAAGCCGTGGCGTGCCAACACCAGGGATCAGAATTGAGGCTGGTTTGTCTGGCCAGAGCCAAAAGCCAGTGGCTTAGCTACTGGCTTGTGCAGTGCCACAAAGAGAGCCTGGTCTTTCTGTCTTCTTCATTGTGTTTCCTCACTCCCATCCTGTGGCTGTCCAGTTGCATAGCGATTTTAACTCTGCACAGCATGGCTAGCTTGACCGTAGTCTCCATATCATGTGTGCCCTCGAACACTCATGTTTCGTAATGTTTTCTGATAAATGTTTCATGTCCTTTACTCCTGTGTAACAGTCCATGCTGTTGTATCAGTCCTAGTTGTTTTAAAAAGTAGGCATGGGAAGAAAAGTTTGGCATTTCCATGACTGAATCCAGCTAGACAAGCCTTTTTGTCATGCCAACTACAGGAGACGCCTCGCATGAACTTTTTTTTTTTTTCACTAGCCTGTTGTTCTATTTTAATATCAGGTTGATCTGGTCCAAGCTCTTTAACTCGTATTTTCTCCACCAAAGTTCTCTTTGTAAATGGGTTTTGATGAGGAGATAATATCAAATTAGGGGGCACCTGAGATCCTGCATTTTTGTTCATCTTCTCTCGGGATTCGTTGTCAGATCGCAAACCAACTTTCTCTACCACAGGCGGACTCTGCTTGGGGCGATACAATTTTTGCCCTTCTGGCAGCAGATTTGAGGGTGCTGATTGGCTAAATTTATGTTGCCACTGTTGCTATGTGCATTTCTTCTGTCAGCTATTGGCTGTGCTGCTGCACTGAATGGGCTATTTTTCTACAGCACCAGAAGAGCTATTTAGAGAGAGGATGAACCATAGACATAGATACGTCTTCTATGAATTTCAGAATTTACAATGACCATAATAACTAACTACCTCAGCACTCTTGTGGCTAATTTCTATTGATTTATTTTGGGTTTGGATTTAACTACTTTAGGGATTTGGTATTCCGAAGTTTATGCGGTTATGAGACTGACTTACTAGAATTACTTTGTTTGGCTACTTTGCCAGTAGAAAATCTTTACTGTTAGGGACAAATAGATGGACTGTTATGTAAAGCAGTAAATCAAAGTTTGTTTATTGCCTATTACAGCTATCTTTGAATTGTCAACCTGAACCGCAATAGTTAAATATTAAATAAATATTTTTTATTTGACCTAAGCAAAGAGCGATCACCACGAGATTCCTTAAAGCCACATAGGTAACTTTATTTGTATTAAAGTATCATCGATACATTTCTTCTACTTGCACATTGTAATGTCTATGGGAGAATGAAAATATTGCGGTTCAGGTCATCTTGAAGTCTCAATATTTAACATATATTTTGTCTGCCACCGGGTACGATCTTCTGCGAATCTGTGACTAATTGCTTTACGGCACAAGGAACTGCGTCACTATATCACAAGATCTATTTTGGCCGCTTGTAGTCATTGATTGAGCTAGTGATAGGCAGTGTACGCAAGCAAGCAACCAACCTACCCACTTTATTAGGAGTGGTGGCGGGCAAAAGGGACCAAGCTTGGAAGAAAACATTTGACAAATGAGGCAAAGAAAGCAAATAGGGAGAGCGATCAAGCATGGCGCAAAACCAGTGCTCGAACCGATATGGGATAAATCACTAGTTTCATGCAAACATTTTATTTGGGTGCATCAATAAAGAAACTTCCTGAATAGTATGCAATTTACATCAAAATTGTTCATTGATTTATAAGTCACTGAATATAAATATTTGACAATAGTACTTTACCTTTTATGTGAACATGTTTGTTCGCAGTAGTTCTTTTTTTGTCGCTTCAAGTCTCATTGCACTCAGCATTGTAGTCTTTTCGACGGTTAAGGAAAATATTTACACCAAGCAAACTTTACGTGGCGCCAAAATCACCTCCTGCAGAAAGTTACATATTGTGGCTTTAAATGTAGATCAACATTTTCAGCTTGCCCATAAATACAGCTGAACCTCACAACAATTAGTGGTTGTTCTCAAACCTTTGTGTTAATGGTATAAAATCCCTTTCTTTATTGTATGAAATCAAGATTGATAATGCTTTGCTTTTATTATTTCACAAATTCTTGTCTGTTTATCCACAGATAAAACAAAATTGTTATTCACAACCAATGCGTCAGTGAATGAGTCACTTCCAAGCACAGCTAAGGTAGGAAGAGAAGTATATTTTGACCAGTTTATGAAAGTTGTTGTTTGTAAGCTGGTATTTATATATTGCTTAAGGAAAGTCTAATTTAAAAAATTTAAATTGGTTAGGATTGTTTCAATTCTTTTGAAGGTATTTGTTCGGCCAGTATGCTAGATGTAGCATACTTTTTCAAATGTATTTTTTTATATAAATGATAGTACATTATATCCTACTCTTTGATGTGGTTCCCATTAGACAAGGGTCAAAATCAAGACGACTGAACCGACATGCTTCTCATTAATAGAAGTTTCATACTCAACCAAATAATTCCTAGGGTTAGCTACAGTTTAAAATTCCCCCGAGGCAGATTTTATGAAGTCACGTGAGCAAATATGGGGAATAAATAAGTTATATCCTTTGGTATGATGTGATTAATGTTGTTTTTACCTGTTCAAGTCAGTTGGTTTTTAGATGTTTAGAAAAGGTATATATTTATACAACAGTTAAGCATTTACAACAAGATTGGAACGACTGCAATAATAAAGAAAATATGTATCTTTAATTTGCCCTGACAATTTGAAATCAAAACTCGTTACTAAATAATACAACTTCTAACCTCTAAGCCTTGGGCATTGGCCCCACAGGAAGAACTCTCTACATTGCAAGTGAGAGTGGACGAGGTGGCAGCAGCCAACAAGGAGCTGAGTGTGACATTAGAGGAGGACTTCAAGGCCCGCCGCTCGCAGGCCATAGCAACGAAGGCTATGGAAATTGAGAAGGTAAATGTAATGTAAGGTTTTCTCTCTGCTGGCCATATGTTTCCTTTGCCATGTCATGGGCCTCGTCTGTTCTTGGTAAAGTGTGGCTGCTAAATAGTATATGTCTGTAACTCCCTCTTTGGTTTTGTTTGGGGGATGAGTCTGCAGGAAAAGAGTCTGATTGGGATGTGCTTTTCAGGTTGTCTACCCTTCCCTATATCCTCCTCCATGCAAAATAATTCTCCAGAAAAGGCTTAGATCAATAGACTACTGTTTTGTGCACATACAAGGCCCGGCTATAGACTGCTGTGGTTGGGTAAGCTGTCTGCTCGGTAGACAGCTTAGTCGATAGAGAAGTGGGCTTATAGTTGGAAGATTGCTGGTTCGCGTCCCGAGCCAGATGACACAGGTTCATGTTTTTATGCAGTGTCTTCAGAGCTCTGTTTGTTTGTGCCTGAACGTAACGAGAAGAGGGGGTTGGTGGTGGTCGACGTTGAAGGCGGGCTTTAGCCTGCCCACAAAAATCTGAATTTTCTGAGCTTTTTTTCATTGGCAAACTCCCCCCCCCCAAACCTTTTGATTGGGTGGACCAGATGCATGTTTGGGTGGGCTTAGTCCACCCTTGCCCCTGCCTACCGCCGGCCTTGCGCACATAACAGACAAAAGTGTATCTCACAACAGCATTCACACCACAACATGAATTTGGATTTAATTCAAGTTTTTACTGACATCTTCATCGATTTCTACTTATTACCACAGTACATGGACTGAGTTGTGGACATACCGTGAGTTTACATATAAAGGGAGATAACGAGCATAGACTTAAGCCAATATTTCAGCTCTACTCGATCTAGAAAGATAGACAAAGAAGAGCAGACCACCACAAAGCATAAGACTTTGAAAAAACTGGACAATGAGGCAAAAAGTAAGCGTGGCTTTGTGGTTTCCTGGACGAAAGAACACGTGTTCTGCCCGGTGTGTCACCAACTCCCGACAATTTATGACTCCACAAGCCCTTTTGTGACTGGAATCGATCAATCATACAAGTGTATTGGTGCCCAGTCTGAGGCTTCTTTCCCTGAGCAAATGCCAATGGCAAAGAGCTCTTCTCCTACACAGAGCCCACAAAGTTTGCTGCTGCTGCACGACACAAAACAATCTTACCATCGTCACAGCTACTCTGTGGACACGATTTATTATCATGTATTCTTAATAAAATAAAATTGTCAATTCTCAAATTCGGCCCAACACATCAATTAACAATTATATTAGTATTCTCACCATAGCCAGATAGTAAACACATTTACTGGAAATTCACATGTAAGCACACAGTATATTACTGATTGATTACAAACTGACACTTCTAGTGTACTGCAATGAGGTTAACTAGCCAGTTAGCTAGCGACTACATAATATAATCATATACACACATTCTACCAGCACCATTGACATCTTAACATTTTAATACATCCACTGTACTAATGCAAATTTGCTGAGTATAAAAACTCAAGTTCATGCATTTTACTTCATACTTCTAGTCTAATACTAGATGTGTTGGGCTCATTGATTCACTGAAGTTTAATAGTTTTCTAATAAACAATATTTATAACAACTTTTGAGCTCGTCCCGAGTATGGATACAGATAACTTAGTCGATTGAACAGAAACAGATTCAGATGATGGCTCATGTCTAGTGGAGACTGGAATGTAGGCTGACGTGTGTGTTGGAATTCCATTCATTCATTCATTCATTCATTCATGCATTCATGCATTCATGCATTCACCATCATCATTACCCCCCCAGCCACCTGAATTGAAAGCGGCTGTGGGTAATTTAGTTGTAGGAGATTATTTTGGTGACCCCTAGCGTTTGCTTAGTGTAATTTTTTTACCTAACCGTCGCAAAGAAGACATGCAGAATGCTCGTGGTCACTGCATATAGCTAGCATGATCAACGACTATACTGCCAGCGTGGACATCTCTTCCTGATTTATTGACGCACTTCCTTGTGCCGTAAAGCAAATCGTCAGTTTTGCGGGAGATCACACCTGGCAGCAGACAACTTCTATATTGAATATTGAGACTTCAAAAGGACTGCTCTGAAACCGATTTTTTTATTCTCCCATAGACATTAAAATGTGCAAACTGTAGAAAGGTATTAATAATACATTAATACAAAACGTTACCTATAGTGGCTTTAAACTGAACTAAGTCATTTGTACAACACTGACTTCAGTTGGCACCATTCTAATACCAGACGTATTGCTCAATTTTTTTCTTATATTGTTCTTCTCACTCTCACACAAACCCCATTCCAAAAATACTACAGTGCCTTAAAACCGAGTCACTCTTCTGGTAATGACCAGATTTAAGATAAGTACCATAAAATATAGCCATAATGTAGTAAGCAACATGCAATAATCATAAAATGACCTTTGTATGTTACACCTAAAAAGAATAGCCATGTCAATTGGCACTACTTATGCAATATTGTGGTTGGCTGTTGCCCTGTCTCAAAGCAGATCTTAGTCCATACTCAACTTAATTTCCTCTTCATACACTGATGTGATTGCCAGCAGCCTTAGATAACTGCACCTTTAGAAGGTTTCTATTGGAAAGCTGATGTCCTAGGAGCAACATTTAAGCATCATGTCAGCTACTTTTTTCTTATTCTAACAAAAACTATAGCCTAGATTCCCAAAATATCTACAGGGTCTTAACATGACACAGTTCTACAATCGCTGCTTTATAGAATTAGGCCACAACTATTGCTGCTTAGCACAATTTCCAGCTGTAAGACAGTCATTCTTTACATCAAAGTCAATACTACTTTAATTCTCTAAACAGAAACAGTTCAAACTAATATATACACGTGTATTAGGGGTCTTAACATTCAAACTTCAAAAGAAGCGCTGTACAATGCACTGTATATTTAATCATCTTTACCACAGAAATTTTAATTGTCGTGGAGTAGCTGACTGCAGGCGTTCACATTTAAAGCATGCACAAAAAACCTAGTGGTCTGTGCTATCGGGACCAGTGAATCACAGTGCCTGTCACAGTGACATTTTCATTCATGTTTCTTTGCCCTGGAGAGCAGAGCTGGGCAGGAATTTCTGAACCCTTGGAAGGACCCCGCTGCACCAGAGCTCTGGTTCTGTCTGGACACTTTATGGGCTGGTGGACAGTCAAGACCAGACCTATCCCCCTAAGGGATCAGGTGCAAGACCCTACTGCGTTTCTGCTAGCACCAGTCAATAAAGACCTAATTTGCTTGCACCTGGGACACTTTAATAAAGAGGAAAACAGCCGTTTCTGTGTGGTAATAAAACCTGAGCTGGACCTGAGGGATTGTTACAGTGCAATGGAAAGAAACTTTGCTGTCCCACTAACAGACACCTCGGCACCGTATTGTTTCAGCATGCTCGCATCTAGGGCTGGGCGATATGACTTAAAATCACAATACGTTTGTCAATACCACTTGATTATGATTAATATCTCGATTATATATAATTATTAGGACTGTCAAAGTTAACATGTTATTAACGCGTCAACGCATTTTTGTTTTAACGCCAAATTTTTTTACGGCCATAAATCTGACAGAAACTAACAAGCAATGGATAAATAAGTGTATTTTTTAATGGCAAGTAGGGCTACAAACCCTGCCGAATTAAAAAACATCTTTATAACTATATGCTAGCCAAGAACACAGCTAATGCAGACAGTCCCGTTACTACATTAGCCCCCGAAACATCTCGCTTGGGAGCCATTATATTACCCCATGTGACTCAGGTTGGACACAATTACATACAAGTGTGAGTGAGCTTTGATGCTGAAGTAATGGACCATTTAGCTGACCAATGTAGGCCTATCTGTTAAACAATGAAGACAACTGTTGTAGTCAGAACGCAGAAATTAAAGTTGGTTTGGCATGCAATTGAATGCTAGCGCGAGCCCATTGGAGATTAATTGTAAACAATGTTGGTTAAGCCTGTTCGGTGCTAGAGTGAAGCTTGCAATGAATGCGTTTTTTAAGATGCATCGTTTTTTGGGCTTAAAATCTTCAAGAGATTAAGTGATTTGAGCATATTGGTAAATGCCTGACCTCAATTGTTTCAGTCTGTTTTGCATTAATGCTTTAAAAAAGGTTGGACACTACATTGTGTGAGATACAAGTAATGTAAAATTTTGCAGGCTTGAGTTTACCATGTTTTTATTTATTTATTTATTTAATTATTTTATTATTAATTATTATTTAATTTTTTATGCTAAATGCAGTACTGTGAGGGTTTCTGGACAATATTTGTTTTGAGTAGTTAATTGATTTCCAATAATAAATACTTTTGCATGAAGCAAGCATATTTTGTCCTCTCGCATGTTAATAAGAGTATTTAAAACAAGAAAAATGTCCAATTTTGTCATTTCAACATACAAAAGATAGGATGTAATATCCATTATGCCATACTCCAAGATGACCACTTCAAAAGACAATATTTTAGAATGGACTTGGGTTGGGCAGATATGTCACTGGGGTTTTCAAGTGGGCACCTTCCATGCTGGATGTTTTGTTAATTTGAGCCCACGACACTTCCAGAAGACTTAACGGTGAGCAATGACGTCTCAGAGCCACCCCATGCTATATCCACTCTCGGCACAGCCAGATATTAAGAAGGAAAAAAAAGTTGTTTATTAAACAGAGATATCCCTATACCTATCCCTATTACCTATTCCTGCAAGCACTTTCTGGCAACTCTGCAGGGATACTTACCACCTGAAAAGAAGATCATCTTTCCCTACTCTGTTCCTGCAGGCTTGATAAATGATGCTCTGCAGGAAGGCTTACCTTTTATACCTTTGTCCTGAGATTAAACCACTTTTTATGGTTTTTCAACATGATGTTCTTTACTTTTGTGGCCATATAGGATCCTTCCTTTTCAGCCACAGCCACTGGCTACTTTTTTTCTGCTATATCTGATATAGCTTTTATCTGGTCTGATCTGGTGCAATTCTTTTTCAGCAGATCCCTAACTCCTTAAGTAGTTTGGTTGTTGATATTGCCACAAATCCACGACATCAAACTTCCACAGGACACACCTTTGTTCTCCAACCTCGCTGTTCTGCCTCAGCTGCTAATTCACTATGGCGGAGTTTCTTTCTTTCTTATGCCTTGTCTATTGCTTCTTCCCACGGGACTGTTAGCTCTATAAAATCAACAATTTGCTGTGTGTTGGACCAGAGCAATGAGTCTGTTCTTAAGTTGGTTGTTGCAATCTCCGATGGGACAGTTCTTGGCCGACATCAGCAAGCATTTTCCAATCACATGCCTGCCTCAGCTGCCCTGAGCTTTGTTTTGCCCTATAACTCTTCTTTCCCGGAAATCCCTCCCTGACAAAGCGAATGTGGTGCATGTCGTCCCCTGCTCCAATTGGCAGGGCATTAACTGTTGAGCGCCTATGCTCTTCTCTTGCTTCCGCCAAGCATTTTTGTACTTGATTGTGGCGCCAGGTGTATCTCCCTTGAGTAAGGCTTGTCCTGCACCCAGCCATTATGTGTTTGAGATTAGCCGTCCCACCACAGAGGGGGCATGTTGGATCCTCGCCTACCCATTGGTTAAGATTTGTCTGTGTTGGCAGTACATCGTAGGTTGCCCTAACAATGAAGCTAATTCTTGTGGAATCCATTCTCCGCAAGTCCTTCCAGGTAATTTTCCTCTGCTCTACACTTTCCCAGTTCATCCATTGCCCTTGTTTGGCTTGTGAGACCGTTTTAGCGCTCCTTACTGCTTCCTCTTGCTTACGTATCTGTTGTATTTTGAACAGATAAAAAATGTGCGATTAAAGACGATTAACAATGGATCCCCATGCGATTAATCATGATAAAATCTTTTTATTGTTTGACAGCCCTAATAATTATGTTATGTCTGGTGTGGACTAAAACTTGGAGAATCCAGAAGGTCCAGAACGTAAAGGAAAATACATATCAAAGTGTTTTTGGTACATTTGCATCTGCAGTATATTCTTTTCAACCCTTATGTACACATAATGAAAGGAAGTGCCCATGCCATAATAAATTGTAAATTCAACAGGATCACATGTCTGTTGTAGTGGCGAAATATGAAATGTTTTTGCTCTTCCTTGACCCTTCCTCTAACCTTGTTGTACAGTTTAGGTAGTGCCGTCTAACAAAAATGCTTTAGTTTAGGCCAGGGAGATGGACCGCCAGCCTCTGACCTCATGACAGCCGTAGCAGAAACGTGAATTCAACCCAAGTCAGATGAGATTGATCGACATCAATAATGAGTTATTTAGGTTAGTAGGTAGGAAAATTTCTCTACCTACTAACCTAAATTAGATTCTAATTAAAATGTAGAAAAGCCAAGGTTTTTGGCACAATCCACATTCATTTTGGGACAGCTTTAATGTTTTTCGGGACATTTCCGGGAGGATGGTGAAAAGGTTAGTAAAGAAGAGCCCAGGTTATTATCTGCTGTTAGGTTCTAAAAAAAACACAAAAAAAACACTTCCAGGTGACAGATGTGTTCCATTTTCTGTCAGCTATCACATTTGCGTTGTCGTTTGCAGGGATGATTTGGCTCATTTTGAAATTAAGCTATTTCCATCTTCTGGAGAATTCAAATGCATGTGCTAACTGCTAGCTAGCTACTAGTTTGTGTGTGTGTGCTCTGCGTCTCTCCCATGTGGGCATGCATGTGATTGGCTACCATTGGATTGGAGTCAGTTCGGTTGATAGAGGCCCAAAAAAAAAACGCTTTGCGTCGCTACATGTTTTTTATCAAAGATTCTCTGACAATTTATAATCGAATTCTTAACCTGTAATTTTGTAAATGATAATTGAAAACGAAAAATCGCCCAGCCCTACTAGCATCTCTCACAGAGCTGTAGTACTCAAGTCCGGTCTTGGTCTCAAGACCGGTCTCGAGACCCCATTCAATATTTTCGGTCTTATCTCGTACCCTGACCTATTTTGTCTCGGTCTTTACTCGATCTCAGACCTATTTTGCAGTTTATATTAATATTTTTTTTATATAAGATTACGGGGCTAACAGGCGAAAGCAAGCCTAATCTCCTTGTAACAAGCCCCGCTGCATCTACATGGCACTGCAACTAGTTTAGCGCTCTATTTCTCCAGTCTAATTTATCTACAGCTGTGAGTACGGCAAGTGCACCAGCTAACTACACTGCCACAGCTAACATTGGCTAATCTCCTCCAACCTGTCAAACAAACTCCGCTTCGGGTCTGACTTAAACAAAAGACAATTAATGCTGTGCTAAACGACAGCAGTTGCGGTAATAACGAAACAAATTAAAGTGCAAAGTTTTTACTTTTATTATGCCTGGCAGTGCCTGTGCTCCCCTACACTCTACTATAGATCTTCCTGTCGTGTCAGTAAGCAGGCGGAGCACAAATACCCACTGGCCCCACTCACCATTATTAGGAACACCAGGAATTTAACTTTTTTTTCAGAATACAAATTATTGAAAAAGTGTTTGTATGATATAAATATTCGTAAAAACCTACTATTTGTGCCTTTCCAAATACCGTATTCGGCTCCATCCCTTGCTGATAGGGTTTAATTTTCATGAAATTGTGCGTGTCAGAAATGTTAATGATGCAATACTAAAGACGTAAATATGAATACACATGCCAAAGACATAGAATACATAGGTATAAAAGATAATATAGCTACATTACTCTTCATGGCAATTGTAAATTACCATTTTTGCAACCTGCCAGTAGATGCACCGATCATGAAATTCTGGGCCGATGACTGTTTAAAATAACAATTTGGCCGATAGCCGATGCCAATGTTTTTAGGCCTATTTTGTTTTTGTTATTTATTCCCCCAGAAATCTTCTTAATAAAAAAGAATTGAACTGTTTTGAATGGGATGTTAATCTTCATTCAGTACTTTATCGACCAAGAGATTCAAATTAAACTGTTAAATTTAACAGTTTGCAGTCTAGAATTTGGTTGAAATTCACGGCACGTGTGTATTCGTATCCTGTGTGTGTTCTGTGCCTTTAAGAAGCATTTGCTCATGAGTGACGTCATCACATCGATGCTAGAAGACGGTAGTTTGTCGTTAGCACTAAAGACGATTTCTGCCAAATTGACTTTGTGTTGATTAGTGTATTGGAAGTATACATGCTTTTTCAGTCATTTTGACAGTAAAATTGACCAATCATATCTTCGCTCTTAATGGGTTATGGGTGACCATTGTTATTAATATTGCTAACTTTGTGGCATGTTCCGCCGTTATGTGGGCACGAAATTAAAGATGAAAACAAATCACAAGCTAACGGAATAAAAAAACTGCCGATAAACTAGCTAGCTATGCTATCTAACATGTTAGTATGTCATTCAAGCGAGAACCGTTGCTATTGACACCATTATCCATGCTATTCTCTAGATTGAATTAAATGAAAAGTTGGATGGACTTTGTTTTCAAGTACGATCATCAGAGTGTAAGTTATTTAAAATATAATAGGCTGCCATGCCAACTGTTTCTGATCTGGCCACTGTTTAAACGTAAGGTTTAAAGTAGCCTGGCCAAACATTCGGACCGTAATGTAACTAATGGAGAATTCTAAGTTTAATGCAGTTAACAGCAAAAAAATTACTTGCATCGACTTTTACATCATCTAATAACTACTAAAGTGGACATAAATACGTATATAAACATTGTAAATTGTTTCATAATAACACTGTCGTTAACCAGCTGTAA
>JAVQIZ010193802.1:0-14170 GCA_036023535.2 Galaxias brevipinnis | reverse complement strand
ACAAATGACTGCTAAGCATGTGAAACTGGCATGAGGCTGTGTACACCAGAACCATATTTCTCCGCGCTGGTCAACAAGCATTTCTGCACCTCTGCACTTTCGTTTTCACATTTAGAGATGAACGTTATCATGGGTAATTAAATGAACTAATTGATTTATAACGTAGCGAAACTAAACGAAATGTTTCCTGCGTAGGGTGGCTGGGCTCAGCCTTCGGGATAAGGTAAAGAGCTCGGTCATCCGGAGGGAGCTCGGAGTAGAGCCGCTGCTCCTTCGCGTCGAAAGGGGCCAGATGAGGTGGTACGGGCATCTGATTAGGATGCCTCTTGGGCACCTCCCGTTGGAGGTTTTCCGGGCACGCCCTACTGGTAGAAGACCCTGGGGGAAGACCTAGCACACGCTGGCGAGATTATATATCTCGTCTGGCCTGGGAACGCCTCGGGATCCTCTAGGAGGATCTGGAAAGCGTTGCTTGGGATAGGGACGGCTGGAATACCCTGCTGAGCCTGCTGCCACCGCAACCCGGCCCCGGAAAAGCGGCAGAAAATGGATGGATAGATGGATTTTTAACGTTAGGTGTTCCTGACAACTGTAGGCTACATGTATGCCCTATGTCCACTTCTTGGGTGGATTTACAGTAGTGATTTGTATTTATTCGGGTAAATGCTGAATGAATGGCCACAATATAGATAAAGGGTGTTTGTTACCAGCGTTCTATAAGTAGCGATTTAACTTCAATGTTAAAGTACCACTGACAAATTCAAATATTAATAACATGTTTGTTTATCCAAATATGGTCTGTTTCTGTTTCAATTCACTCGAGGCTCAAACAAAAAATCCAACAGACGCCAAAACTATCACTGCGGAGCGTGAGCTGGGTGCGGAGCTTCACAGTTGGTGTAGACAGTCCACACAGAAAACATGGGCGCAAAAGAAAATCAGCTGCGTTTCCAGGCTCTTTGCAGCCATTCGCAGCCGGTGTAAACCCGGCGTTACACTCCCACACCTGGCCCAATCATCCAATCACCACCCCCCCCACCCACAACCTTCCACCCCATAACACTTCTACCCCAATCACCACCCCCCCACCCCATAACACTTATACCCCAATCACCACCCCCCCCCCTCACAACCTCCCACCCAATAACACTTCAACCCCTATCACCACCCCCCCACCCACAACCTCCCACCCCATAACACTTCAACCCCTATTACCACCCCCCCCCACCCACAACCTCCCACCCCATAACACTTCTACCCCTATCACCACCCCGCAATATCACATAATATTCCTGGACCTAACCCAATAACCACCCCGCCACCCACATATGCCTGGTCATGGTCTACCCACTCACTATATGTGGTGCAAATTAATGATATTTTCACAGATATAACTGGAATTCAGTGCACAGCGGTCACGGATAGGACACTTAAAGCTCTAAACCGTGTCTCGGATGGTGGTGATGTGTCTGTGTAAAATATGTGTACTTATAAAGGAACAGTTATTAGTAACGTTTACACACAATAAGAGAGCAGAAGTCACGGAAATGCAACATACAGTGGCAGACAGAAATGAGACAAATTCAACGTTTTAATCCAAAGCAATCTTCAAAACATATTTTGAGTTAGGCAGGATATCTCAAGTTGATTTCATGATTTTCAGGTAGTTTGCAAAGATATTCAGGTTGGGGTTAGGGTAAGGATCAGAAATTGGTAACTACTCTTCTAGGCTGGTGAAACAAATGAAACTTCATATAGTAACAATGGTACCTTTAAAGAGCAGCAGTCAGGACAACTGCGCTGAGTGCCGTTTTAAAACTGAATAGACATTACAGAGTTGCCAATTTTGGGAAACTGGTTAGAGTGAGATTAGTTGCGTGAGGTAGCTTTTATTAGTGGATTCTCTCTGCTGTGAACTTAACATTAGACAGCTAACGTAATACAATGTCTCTCCACTTGGTCTAATCATTTCAAAGCTTGTGTTCATTCTCGCTACAACATCCTTGTGAAGTCTGTTTAACAAAAATTTGTTTTCAATTGATGTCATTCTCATTACGACTTGTTTTAAAAGTCAGTTTAACTAAAAGTTGTTTTCAATCTCACCATAACTTGGTGTCATTCTCACTTGGCTATAAGCATTCAGTCTCGTCACAATTTGACGTCACTCTCATTACGACTTCTTTACAAGGTCAGTCTAACTAAAAGTGGGTTTCAATCTCAGCAGAACTTGGAGTGTTTCTCAACAAGACTCTAGTTTGTTTTTTATTATTTGAATTATTTAATCAAAACTTGTGGTCATTCTCGCTAAAACGTTCTTGCAAAGTGTATTCTGATTTACACTGAGGAGCAAGATTGCTTCAGGTCAGGGTGTACCTGACGTGATTTGTTGATGCATGCTGGTTGTAAGAGACGTTTCAGTTATTTGTGTTTAGGGGTCTTCCTGCGGACAAGGTAGAGTCACAAAAGAGTGGCCTTTGGCCGCCTGGGTTGTGAAAGTGAAATGCGGCAAGGTGTTCTGATTTGACAAGTTCTCTCTAACAAAATTGCCCTTGGAACCTGATTTAACGCCAATGTGTATGGAGTCACCACCTCCAGCTGTGGAAAGTCGCAGGCTTGGTTGGTTGGAGACACCTAAGGCACGGATTGTGAGCAGGGTAGATTTCTTCGGTCACTACAAAGATCACTACACTTTGTTCACTTAGGTACTTCATTATTTATTAGGCCTTTTGTGCATGCATTTTACTTTTAGTATTATGCTAACGGAGCTCTGGATTTATGTTTTGTGAATTAGCATGCTGATAAATTACTTAATTGATTGTAATATGAAATGTTTCACGTTAGCAACCCATAGTACATTTGGATTGCGTCTTACTAAAACAAACTGGAGAGTCATTAAAATCAGTAAATCATTGATAAAAAAGCTCATCAGATTGTTAGCTACAACTACCCAATCCTGAAGAGGATGCTTCGGCATGGGCTGACTAAATTCTTAAATTGATGGTATTTATAAGACAAATAAGGCAGATGTAGAGCAGTTAATCTGAATTTCACTGATTTGTGACAGAAAATCGGAAGCCAATCACTGCTACACAAACATTTGCATAGTTATGCCTTTCCCACAGTTGTAACCACCCTCCAGTAATCTAAGGTCAGTGACTGCAACTATCAAGTACCACCACTACATTAATCTAGAATCCAAATGACTAGAAAAACTGGCCATAATAAATGTTTCTTTCCTGACTGCAAGGCAAGTAACAAGTCTGTCCATAAATTCCCAAAGGATGAAACTCTCAGTGAGAAATGGGTAAAGTTAGATTTCGGGGATCTTCCTATGACTACCTCGAATAATCATTGTCAGCTATGGTTGTGCACTGCACATTTCTCAGAGGATTGCATCGAAAATTGGGGTAATTTTGAGTCCGGGTAGGTGAACTACACCCAGTTTAACCTTACAGCTAACGCAAGCCAAAGCTAGCGTCAGTGAAGGCCAGAAATCCTTCTGTAAACTGAAAATAATGAATAATTACTGGCACTCCACAATGCGACAGGAGAGGCTCAATAACCTGGCAATACCTGCCATTGAGTGGGCACTGGCCAAACAAAGATATTATAATTTATTAAAGTCCACCTCCAGTCAACATTTAAAATATTCTGCTAAACGTATATATCATGTCTGTTCTGTTTTTACTGCAAAATACGTTGAATTACCTTGTTAAAATCCTAGACATGTAATCTTCTTGTTCTGCCTCGTTAAAAACTCCTGAATCGAAGTCACTCTGCCTCCCTCTATTCAAATACCCACCCAGCCCCTGCCCCCCTATGTCACCCCACCCATGATGAGAATTGCTTACTTAAAAAATTGTGACGTCACAAATCTGGCTTGTCTGAACTCGCCCGTTTGAGACTGTCCTTGATGCACTGCAGTTTCAAAGCAGAAATCCTCAGCTGCTTAATTTGCTCCTGATATGTCTTGTAGCACATGAAAAACACCACAAGGACATGTTAACAACATTAAAAACTTGATTTTCACTGGAGGGGGTCTTTAGGGACTTTGTATCTGGATATACAAGGAAGATGGCTGTATAAGAGGCAAAGATGAAGCCATAAAGTCAGAAATTGCATTTTCTACTAAGGAATGTGTAGTGTAAGTGTAGCAGATCTTTGTTGACCTTGGTGTGTGTAAGTGTGTCAAAGGGTTCTATTATGGTGTGTGTGTGAGTGTGTGTGTGTGTGTGTGTGTGTGTGTACCTATGCCTATGTAGCCCTTGTCACTAAGTCTCACTCAGTTTACATGTATGTGTTTAGTAGGAGAGAGAGAACATTCATGTGTTGATATGAGCAGGTTTTGGGAGGTCCCATTTACTGGACCTTTACAGGGGCCCAGCCATTTCTGTGGGCGGTCCTGTTTGGGCAAGGGGAAGGTCCTAGGCTGTGGTTTGATAGTAGCCTACCAAAACACCTTCTTTGAGGGCTTATTTTAATCTTTGAAAGGTCTTGTTTGCCAACAGAAAATCTATTAATCCGCAGCCAACAACCAAGTTATTACGTATGTATGTTTTCTTTGCCCTACTTTCCTTTATTCACGTGTGTTTAGTTGCAGAACCAAGGTTCATGCCAGCTTGGGCCGGAGTTGGTAAATAAAATAACGAATTTGGTCCGGGCTATAGATTTGCTCCACGAGTTTACCAGGTTGTTCCGGGTGATGCATGAATTTTTCGGCCTGTTGATAACTCGCTGCGCCAGTGTATTTACGTTAATTATAGTGTTAGTGTTTGTATTGCTAATTTATTTTAAATACCATAATGCTTTGTAAAATAATGAACATAATTATGAGAAAATACTTAAAATATTAACCCATATTGTAATTTAAATCTAATAATATTATACAACTGTACAATTGAAGAAAATGCAATAACCACGAATTTTTCACAAACTTGTCAGAACTCAAATGTGCATAAGTGCATCCAGTGTTTGTATATTTTGTTCTTAGCTAAGATCAAATAAAAAAAACATTGGTGAAAGTCGGAATGTTCGTCAAAAACCCGTAAGTGGTGTTTCAGAAGAAAATTCTTAAGATCAGTTGGTGAATGAAGCACATTGATATATAGGCCCCAATGACATATTGCTCTCAACCCAAATTCATTCTAAAATATTGTTTTTTGAAGTGCTCATCTTGGATTATGGCATTATGGATATTACATCGTATCCTGTGTATTTTAACTTGACTGTTATGGAAAACCAGTGATATTATCATGCCCCCCCCCATATTTAAATATGACAATTTATACCCATTGGTGTGGGTATGATGTGTGTGTGGAAAGGCAATTTTAATGCTGGTGCAATGTTATATTCTACCAACTGTATTAGGTGGAATCCATGCACATTTCGAAGCAATACCAAGTAAGTTAATAAACATAGACAAAAAGAGAGATGAAGGATGAGTGCTTGTAGGGTGATGTTGAATGGTTGAGATGGTCACTCGATGCACTGAGATCTACCGCTTCAGTGTGTCCCCGATCCCTTGCCCCCGGCTGCCCATTACCAGTTCTGACTGTCGCACCTCAAAGGACATCTCATCCTCAGCCCCTTCTTCCAACTCCTCTTCCCCATTGTCCTCATCCCCGCTATGGCAACTCTGTTTTACACAGACAAAATAAGTAGGGACGACATTAGATACCAGAGCTAGAACCAACAGCAACGGAAAAGAGATGAACAACAAAGTACATATAGACATGCTTATTTATGCTTATCCTCAATGTTTCATGTCTTTACAGAATTGTTGCATACAGAGCAAAACGTATTTGGATGGTGGTGTTTTATTGCTAATCTACCAATTTGATCCTCATTTTATCAAGTTATACAAGCGAGAAAAACTTTGCCAAGACATAACGCTACATTGTCTAAATAAGGTGACCCACAGCAGTTTAACCCCACAGCATGTTCATGTTCTTCATAACACACGTTGCAGTATGACTCTTTATTCTAATCCATCTAGCCTTGTTTATTGCATTTTCTAAACAAAATGCAAAATTACAAGTTTGCGACACCCACATACACTTTGAAGGGCGACCCTTAACTGTACAATCTGTACAACGAGAACATAAGTCAAACTCCTGCAAAACTCACCTTTGCCATTATGTCTGCATATGCCATGTAAAGATGGTCAGTATCAAGATTACTGCAAGAAAAGAGACAATAGCAATCAGTTCATCAGCGTGGAACTTAATCTGTCCTTTTTTTCTGTTTCTGTTATGGTACAAAACCCTTGTTTCACTGAAAGACAATTAATTGACATAGTTAAATCCATTGGTACCAAGGACAAATTTAACCTCTTTTCAGTAAGAGCAGTACGACTGAAATGCAAAATGAGCTGGTGAAGAGGATCTGGCTTGGTCTCTGCTTCTTCCTCCTCTTCTCCTTCTTCTTTCTCCATGGCTTTCTATTGTAGAGTGAGAGGACCGTGAGTGAAACTAGAACGTAAGGGCAAAGTGTGGGTACATATCTGTGCATACATATACATACCAATGAGTTATGTATATAGTTCATATGATAATACAATTATTACTGTTCATCATTATTGTACTTGCATAATAATACAAAGAATGCATAAAAGGGTTTGAAATAATTTTATAATAATTAAGTGCATATAACATCAGCTGTCATTTTCAAGCTATTTAGATATTGAAGAGGAACACAGCATGCAGTTCAGGATATAACAAGTAAAACAAGCTAAAGATGATAGACTATGATTCTGTTTACCAGCATGAATTTGCACTTCAAATCTATCATTAGATGGAGCATTATTTCCCGATTATTAATACTAATCAGTTGGCCACGAACGTCAATAGAAAATAAATTGTGAATGTTTATTTAAAGAGTAAAATCTATCTAACTTATCGTTAGCTAATAAAATCTACTTTTTTCTTGTTCTCTGGTAACGTAGCCTAATCATATCTTCTACCCTGTTTGTCACTCTGCCTGAGGAGAAAATGCTGTACTCGTGCTGTTGTTTATTTGATTGTCGTGAGTTTGAGACAACCTTTGCTTGGCTGATTAATGTCCTGTCTTGCTTGAGTTGAACAAAGTGGATGGAGCGTATTACCGTTCATTTGAGTTTAGTGGGGCGGACTCCGCAGAGCCGTATAATTGCAACTTAATACTTCATAAAATTCTGAAGCCATGTCTGCTATAATTTTGCGGTGGCCGGCCACCGCTGCTGAATCTACATACCGGAAACACTGTAAGGGGTTGTTAGATGTTATCCTATGTACATTTGTAAATATTTGTAAGTATTAAAAGAAGTCTTCGCTTAAGATAATCAACTATGATACTTTATCATCAAATAATAATATTGAAGTTTGAAATTCAGGCTTGTACCTGTCTCAAAAAATATATACACAATGCATAGAACATGTAAACATTGTTTGGGCTGGGTGTGTGAAATTCAGTACAATGCTAATCAATCTTGTAATATCCTGGAGGCAGTGGGTAAGGGATGATGGCAGGAAGGTGGTAGTAGGTTTAGCAGAGAGGTAGAGCTGGTTGTCATCAGCATAGCAATGAAACTGGACACCATGGTGACAAAGGATCCTTCCCAGGGGAAGGAAGTGTATGATGAAAGCGAGTGGACCTAAAACTATCCCCTGAGAAACGCCCTGTAAGACAGCAGAATCCCTGGACCTATGTTTTCCTAACTGAACAAACTGTTGTCCTTCAGTGAGGTTTGAGATATATCAGAAGTGAGTGCCTACCAGGCGTTCCAGCAGTATTGAGGAGGAGAAGATGTGGAAGGCGGCACTAAGGTCCAGAAAGATTAAGATGGTCAGTAGTCCTGAGTCAGCTCCACAGAGGACGACATTAGGGATTTGATTAGGGCTGTTTAAGTACGGTGTTTTAGGTGGAAACCAGATTGGAAAAGTTCATAGAAGTAACTAGATTCCAGGTGCGATTGTAGTTGATCTGCAGCAACTCACTCTAGGGTTTTGGAGATGAACGGGAGATTGGAAATGGGCCTGAAATGTTCAGGTCTTCAGGATGAGCATTAGGTTTCTTTAGGATGGTTGTGAAAGCGGCCATCTTGAGGAGAGTAGGTACCGTTCTGGAAGTGAGGGAAGCATTGACAATTTTCATAAGAGAGATGGATGGCAGGCTGGCTTTGACTAGGTGTGTAGGAGGGGGAGGGGGTATCCAGCTCACAGGTGGAAGACCCGGAGTTAAGGATGAGCTCTGAAATGGAGAGCTCTGAGGCTGTGATGAATGAAGAAAGTGAACTGGAGAGAGGCTGTTCGAATGTGTCCATCCAGGACAGGTCGACAGATGGGGCAGTGGACACAGTCAGCTGTTTATAGATTTGGATGATTTTAGTGTTCAAGAAATATTAAAATGCAGTACATTGTTAAGTGAAGATGTTGGGAGGGAGGGTCTTGGGGTTGACAACTAACTGTTGAGAAGAGGACTCTCCTAGTGCCTTTTACTATTGCTGATGACGGTGACATAGTAGGAGGATGTAGCAGCACAGAGGGTATCCTTGTATTGTAGTAGGTGTTGGGAATACATTTGGGGCGTGGACTGAGAGCCCATTTTGTTTGCGCAGAAACTCACGAAGACACCCAGTGACTTTAAGCTGGCTGAGGTTGGTAGTACCAGGAAGAAGTGTAGGTGAATGAGACTGTATGGGTTTTCAGGGTGGCCGGAGACTCAAGGGAGGACAAGGGGCAGTCATTAGTTAGTGGCTAACCAAGTCAGCAGGGGAGCAGTGAGGGCCAGGATGGGGATGGGAGTTAACCAGTCTTATGAGATCAGAAAGGTAGATGTTTTTATGTGAACTGGCAAGGTGCACTTCTCTCTTTGCTTGGTTCTGGGGGCAGATACTTCTAACAGCACCACTTTGTGATCCATGACAGGGAACTTCACATCAACGAGGTGGCAGGGATTGTTC
This sequence comes from Galaxias brevipinnis, assembly GCA_036023535.2. Lineage (NCBI taxonomy): Eukaryota > Metazoa > Chordata > Actinopteri > Galaxiiformes > Galaxiidae > Galaxias > Galaxias brevipinnis. The sequence continues at coordinate 5,232 of JAVQIZ010193802.1, read as the reverse complement.
CCCATGGAGCAGACTAAATCCACTGTGTCCTTTGTTGTGTGTTAGATTATAACGTGACATTTTGAGTGATGTAAAGGCAGTCAAAGAGGGAGATAAAATATTTAGTAAAATACCTGGTGGTACTACAATCTGCTTTGTGTATGGGTGCAGCACTTTAGGATAAGTTACACAGATAGTTCTTAATACTGATAATTATGTGAGAACACAGCAGAGGGTTTGGGTGGTCTGTAGATGGTTACAGGATCAGCACGGCCATATTGGTAAGCGATGTTGGTAAGTGTATGAAATGTCTGTGTATGAAATGTGCTTTACCTATAAATAGATTTTGATTTGATCAAACCTTAAAAAGTGCAAGTTTGAGATAGCCATGGATGTGGATGTGGATGTGCTTTCCTTGGGCAGTGGGCATAGAGCACCAAAGTCAACATTGTTAGGAGAGCAAGGGAGATGGGGATCAGAAAGAACGAATGTCAGTCTTTACTGTAAAACAAATTTTGACGAGACTCGAGTGAAAAAACATTTGTCCTGAACCTCAGTGGATGTAGCTGCGTCATCGAAGCAATCCGAGTTCTTTGATGACTATGGTCGGAGTGTTGTAACTACGTTCTAAGTCTTAAGTTGCAAGATGGAGTATTCCGGTGCCATGCCAGGTGGAGAAGATGTTAGTTGTGATAGTTGTACAAGCGCTAGAAGATATGATCTGCGAGAAAGAGGTGTGGGAGAAGAGCTGCTGGAGAGGCCACTCCACCCAGCTGCAGGCCGACTAACCTCAGAGAAAGGAGGGGGGAGCGGGGGACAGTTCAGAAAATAACTCTTGGACTCTAGCCAGCTTTTGTACTCAGAAAAAGAGGAAAAAATTATTAAGTATAACTAAGTATTGAAATCTAGTTTTCACCAATAAAACTAAATGAAACAATATTAAGTTTATAACTGTTGATAACCCTATCATTAACTTGAATATTTTCGACAATTTTCCGGAAAGCCGAGATCGCATGAGTCACCCTCCAGTCATTTCCCATTTAATTCATTTTACACATTGAAACGACATTCTTATACTGAGGACCAAGATACTAAGTATTTACTTCACTTCATAACACGCTTTCCTTTAACGATTTAAGAGGACATTAAATTAGTCAGATTATGGGTATATTTTCCTCTGTATTTTAACACATCTTACCCATTTTTATTTATAAAGAACTTGTCAATTGAAACAATTATCGAGTTTCCTCTTATTGTGTAGGTGAGTTCATTTTCAAACTTATATTTAATACATTTTTGTTACTTAGCCCAAAGTTAAATTCTATTTTGAAATCTGAATTGTATTTAAATTGAATGCTTGCATTAAAACTTGAATAGCCTTCTACATTATACCCATCAACTGTAATAAATTGATAATACCGGAGGGACTTGGCTTACCGCATCAACGGCTTTCTAATCTTTAATGTATTCTTACTTAAATTACCTTCTTATCCTTTTTCTGTGATAGTAAGTGACAGATACAATATATATAATACCAGATAGGCTAAGTTAATATCATAACCCTATTTGAAATACTTCATAAATTGCATTAGGGAGTTATAATGAACCCTATTTGCAACAGTCAGTAAACTGTAACAGCAAAAGATAAACTCTATTGGCGATCCTCCATGATGAAACAATTAGTTGGTGAATCATAAAGTTTGAAATAGCCTGGGAACTAAATAGCGTAGGGAATTAAAGACGTTCGTCAGATTAGATGGCATTGTACCTTCTTATTCTGGTAGTTACCGTGCTCCTTGATATGTTCTTTAAAATGTTTATTTCTCAACTGCTCGGCCCGCCTCCATAGTTAAGGAGGGGGCTCCCTCGACCTGAAAAGGGTTATGGTCATCCCCGAATCAAGACTAGGGACTCGTGATTCAAGGGGAGCCTGGCTGACCCTGACCTGAAAGATCTATGCAGAGAGGGGTGCTGGACCTGAATAACTCAGGGAAATTGGCGAGACAGTAAGCAGAAACTAGCTATCAGGCAGTAGTCGGTAGTCCTAGCCAACAACAAATCCTAGTCAACAATGGCTAACCGGTGTTACATGAAATTAATTAACTGGTCAGTAGCTTTGAGTGTTTGTAAGCGATAAAATAGTGACGGAAACAAAAACTTTAAGTACTGAATTTTAAACAGATTAAGACCAATGTGATCAGCCTCAGAAGAAAGAAAACAAAAATAATTTGATAAATCTAAATATTTCTGAAGGAAAAGCGGCGAACAATGCCAGCATCCTCTCCTTATAGCATTATCATAGCAACAATTATGTCATTGGGTTTTTCAAGTGTGCTGCCTCCATTCTGCAAGTTTCGTTAAATTAAGCCCACAACACCTCCAGAAGGATGGAACGGTGTGCAAAGACATCTCAGGCGTGTAGCTCTCTATTCCTGCAGACTCCTTTTGTCAGCTCTGCAGGGATACCTACTGTCACCTGAAAATAACAAAGGTGTCCATACTCTATTCCCGCAGGCTTGGCACAGGCTACGCTACCTTAGTCCTGAGATGAAACTACTTTCTTTGGTGGTCTAGCACAGTTCATTACTACTGCAAATCCCTATTTGTTTGGTTGCTGATATTGCCACAACTCCACGGCTTCCAACAAAACACACCTTTGTTCTCCAGCCTCCCTGTTCTACATCTGCTGCTAATTTGATACAGTGGAGGTTTTGTCTTACATTATAAATTCCTTCTTCCCACATTACTGTTAGCACTGCAATGCACACAATTAGCTGTGTGTTTGAACCACAGTATTAAGTCTGGTCTTAAATCGGTTGTCGCAATCTTTGACGGGTCTCTCAATTGTTGCCGACGTATGCTAGCATTTCCCAATCACAAGCTAGCCAGTCTGCACTGAGATTTGTGTTGGCTTATTTATCTTGCTTCCCTGAACTCCCTCCCCGACAAAGCGGATGTGGTGTGTGTCTCCCTCTGCTCCACTGGGTAAGGCACTGCCTATTCTCTACTGTTGCCGCCAGAATGTATATTGTATATGCATCCCACCAGTGCCCAAAAATGTATGATAAAATATTCTTCATCCTTGATGTTATTCCAGATTAAAAGTCAGGGACGCAAACTCATCAGGGGAGAAAAATGTGACCAAGACGTGAAACCCTTGGGTGGGTCTGGTTGCAGGCCCGTTCCGGTAAGACTATTTTGTAAATATCAGCTATAAAATGCTGATTTACAGTCGATTTTAAACATGGACTCCACAAGATCTATGACCCTGTGATATCTGGCAGCAAGACGTTAGCAGCAGAGTCTTTAAGTCCTGTAAATTGCGAGGTGGGGCCTCCAAGGATTGGACTTGTTGTTCCAGCACATCCCACAGATACTCAATTGGATTGAGATGTGGGGAATTTGGAGGCCAAGTCAACACCTTGAACTCTTTGTCATGTTCCTCAAACCATTCCTGAACAATTTTTGCAGTGTGGCATGGCACATTATCCCGCTGAAAGAGGCCACTGCCATCAGGGAATACCGTTGCCATGAAGGGGTGTACTTGGTCTGAAACAATGTTTAGATAGGTGGTAAGTGTCAAAGTAACATCGACATGAATGCCAGGACCCAATGTTTCCCAGCAGAACATTGCCCAGAGCATCACACTGCCTCCGCCGGCTTGCCTTCTTCCCATAGTGCATCCTGGTGCCATCTCTTCCCCAGGGAAGCAACGCTCACGCATCTGGCCATCCACATGATGTAAAAGAAAACGTGATTCATCAGACCAGGCCACCTTCTTCTATTGCTCCATGGTCCAGTTCTGATGCTCATGTGCCTGTTTTAGGTGCTTTCGGCAATAGACAGGGGTTAGCATCGGCACTCTGACCGGTCTTGCGGCTACGCAGCCCTATCCACAGCAAGCTACGATGCACTGTGTATTCTGACACCTTTTTACCATAGCCAGTATTATCTTTTTCAACAAATCTGTGAGATCGGACCAGACTGGCTAGCCTTCTCTCCCCACGCGCACCAATGAGCCTTGGGCGACCATGACCCTGTCATCGGTTCACCAGTTGTCCTTCCTTGGACCACTTTTGGTAGGTACTAACCACTGCATACCGGGAACACCCCACAAGACCTGCAATTTTGACGGTGCTCTGACCCAGTCGTCTAGCCATCACAATTTGGCCCGTCAAAGTCGCTCAGATCCTTACGCTTACTAATTTTTCTACTTTCAAGACATCGACTGCAAGAACTGACTGTTCGTTTAATGCCTAATATATCCCACCCCTTGACAGGTGTCATTGTAACAAGATGATCAATGTTATTCACTTCACCTGTCAGTGGATTTAATGTTACAGCTAATCAGTGTATAGTAGTCGTGAGGCTTACCGACAAGTCATTGATCATTCTGTCTTCAAATGAGTATCCCTCGGTGTTAATCCAGTTGCGTTTGTATCCCTCCAAAAACATGTTGGAAGCTCTGTGCCTAAGAAACAAGCATAGAGCATTTTGAAAGTCTGCTATTATGTAACACTGTAAAAAGCAATTATTTAAAGAAAATATTAACGGACCATACAAGAATATATACTTATATGTACTATTTGTTGTACTATACTTAGTACATATACTGTGTACTATTTGTTGTACAATACTTAGCACATATACAGTGTATATATATACAGTATATGTACTAAGTATTGTACAACAAATAGTAGAAACAGTTATCAAATTGGAATTGTCCTTAAATAGTTGATTGTTTTCTTTGTATTTTTTGAGATCAGAAGATGATACTTTAGAGACATCATCTCCAAAAAAAAGTAGCTGTTGCCAATAAATTCAGCAGAAACTAGTTGGTTCTTCGTTTGGATGGGTAAACCAAAAAAAAAAGAAGAAGAGAGGAATGTACTTTCTTGTTGCGTAACTAGATATTTAAACCAATTTCACTTTTAAAAAACAAAAACACCTCTGAAGAAAAGCTTTTGGGATTATTTGTGCATTGTTTTGAGGTGCATACTGCACATTCAAGTGGATACGCATACTTAAAAAGTGCTGCCACTGACCGGGTTCACAGGGGAATTAAAGTGCACTAAATCTAGATTAGAAATGACGCTTTCAGAATCCTGAGGTAGTGTAGTTTCAATATACACACGATAGGATGTTATAATATCCATTATGCCATACTCCAAGATGAGCACTTCAAAAGTCAATATTTTAGAATGGACTTGGGTTGAGAGCAGATATGTCATTGGGTGTCATTGAAGTGGGCAC
>JAVQIZ010193779.1:0-14965 GCA_036023535.2 Galaxias brevipinnis | reverse complement strand
CAATAATAATAATAATAATAATAAAAAAAATAATAATTAAATTTTTTTTTTTTTTTTAAATACATGTTTTATTATTTTTATCATTATTATGCGTGTGTGTTTGAGTGTACGCACAGTGGTAGTATCGATAGGGGTTGCACAGCGGTATCACCATTCTCTTTGCTGAGGGCCTGTAACGCTCTGTGCCAGGCAGAGGAGGCAGCGAGGACGCACTAACGGCCACATGGAGCAGTGGGCTCAGAGGTTACTGAGCAGCCATGTCGTGTCACGGATCCCTCATGTGGCTGATTGTGTCAGGGGACTGTGGTCCACGCACTAGGTTTGCCAGGGTCAGCCGCCATCTCAACACCTTAGCCGTCTGCAACACCCAGATGAAACACAATAAACCAACACAAAAGAGGGTCACCACAACCATAAGACCGGTTGAGGAAAGGTATATTACCTCTGTGGGCCAGTGCTATGACGTGTTGACCTTGAATATTAGTGAGATGTATGTGTCATCCCAGTCATATCTTAGCAGGGCTGTTGAGGGACAGTGTTGAAACAATAGATCATGCAGGAATAGTAGGAGTAGGCCCACACCGCAAAGTGAGGAGGACGAAATCAGTTATGCAACACGGCAAAGTATAGCACTAAAACAGAGGCTGAAAGCATTGCATAATTCCCCATCTACAGCCAACCCACAGTTATATTTACATTTACACAAAACTGTTCTTTATCACTTAGGAACTGAAAATCCCCATTCTAACAAGTGTCCCCATCCTTTCCCTTCCGTATGGAGTGGGTATCTAGTACCACTCAAAGACTCCGCTATTTCAGTACTTCCAATGTACTACATAATACGCAACAGTATTCAACAGGAAACTATTAACTGTCTATTCGTTGTCTTCAAATTACCTATTTACCTGGCAGAATGGTTGGGTTGGCAGCCATAGAGGATTTTGTTATGGGCCAGATGTTAGGAATTTGTAAAAGGTTTATATATTCCAGATTGTTTGTTGATTTTTAGGATTACTAAATATTTTAGTTGGCCAGTGTCATGCAGAAAATATGTAAACCCCTAAAGGTGTGTGAATTTATAATGTTAAAAAATATAAAACATATTTTTAAGGCAGTCTCGGTTCGCTGCTTGTTAAAGTAGATCACATACAACCCACCTTTCAAACGACTTTAACAGCAGAGACGTCTCTGCTCAATTTAACAGGTTCACTTCTCAAGTTAAAGAACACAGAAAGAAAAAAAAAGTGTTATTGATTCCTGGAATCAAGGTCAATTTTGTGTTACAATCCATTTTTAATGTTAGATTGTCCATTACACAGCACCTGGAGGAAAAAATGGCGTGCATGCTACTGTGGGATTCTAACCATTGAAACTTAACCTCATGAGGAACACTAGTGTTGATCTCCACATGTTCCAAGGGGTCTTTCTGGGGCACTGACACCGGATCCCGGCTCTCGGCCCTGGGATGGGGAGATGTGCTAGCAGGGGGAGGGTGGAGGAGATCGGTAAGGCAGGAGGGAGAATGGATTGTCCACGGGTGCTTTGGAAGCCAATGAATACGAGGGGGTATTACCGCCCGGCACTGCAGCCAGATGGACAGCAGATGACTTTTGTTCCTCCAAATACTCCATGGACTAAAGGGGGAAGAGAAAAGGAGGGAGGCAGTGGGATAGGAAAGAATGGGGGCCGAGTGAAAAGTGAAAGTTTTCAACAACTTGAACCAGACTCTCTGGATGCAAATGGATGTGGATGTGAAGTAAATTATTTTTACCCTCCCTGCTTCACAAACAAATTAACCAAGACATTAAATGGACTTTCTGTGGAAACATACCCAAACAACTATTATAAGAGCTATACTGCGTTTTCCCAACTGTTGTAAAGATGTTAATATGGACAGGCACATTAGATACATGTGGCAGATATCTATTTGAAATATCAGGACCATTAACATACACTTTTTGTTAGGAGAAGATATATTTCTTTATTGTTGTGTGCCTAATGTGGCATGGCATGTATCAGTTTAGAGTTTGAGATTGCGCCAAGCCTGCCCCCCTGTGTTGGAGTCAGAGCAGTTGTTACAGGGCTGATGCAGCAGATCAGCAGCTTTTGAGCAATGGCACCTCCATGTGGTTAAAACTATGGCTGTGTATTTAGTGTCAATAAAGTCCATTTGTTTGTTATTTGGCAATTTAGGGTGTAGTAATTATACAACTCACATGACATAACATTTAATGGAACATATACAAATACCTATATGTAATCAGTGTTAGGGAATCTACTTTGAAAGCATTGCTTTGCAAGCTACCAATTACTTCCCACTGGAAGAAGTTGAACTACAGCTAAGCTACCCTAGAAAGAAATCTAGTGCAGTTAACTAATGCTACTTAGAAATTGTAGTTAAACTACTAGTTTAATTAAATGTAGTCCACTACTCTCCAACACTGGCCTTCACAATATGAATGTAGTTGAACTACCAGCAAGCTACTACAAAATGTAATTGAACTACTCCCCGACACTGCACATAATACAATGCTAATCCTAGTAACAATTTGGATTCCACTTATCAAACACAATGACAAGTGGACAGTGTCGTCTTACAAGATGCATCTCTTGAACTCATTAGGCAACTTTTTTTTACAGTGTTTACACCGAATAAAGTAAGGTCTGAATGTGATTTGTTGTCATTTAGTAGCCTAACTGGTATAATTGGTTCATCAACTGCATTTTACTATTGATGACGCTAGAGGGTAGCAATGCCCAAAAAACAATTATAAGCCAATTTTATTTATTTAGGTGCACTATCCCGAAAACATGCGTTTTTTTATTTAAATATTACTTCAATGTTAAAATGCTATGCATATTTTATAATTAAAACACTTCGTACGTAGAAAGGTATAGTCACGACTCAGGAAATAGTAACTTGCCAATCTGTGGGTAACAGGTGCATAGTCAGCCACATTGAGCACAAGGCAACAGTAAAAGCAAAAAAAAGGAACATGATATTTTTGAAATCTGATGCCAAAAGCATGGGCTAAAAAATAAAAAGACCCTATGTTTACAGGTTGTGGTAATGATGAGGGTGACGATAATAGCACGTAACTCTTGTCTTCGAAGTCCTACTTGTTCATCCTGTATTGCGTGGATTTCAAGCGTGGGTTTTCTCCGCCCGAAGTGCTTTCAACCAATGGCGTTTGAGAACGAACGACATCTCTGCTATGCAGGAAAACCCTGAAGCAACGCAAGCTTCAACGGTGGAGACAAATGAGTGGGGCACCTCAGTCCGCTTGGTCTAATCATTCTTTATTTTCTCCATCTATTTTGCTTTTAATCCACCATTTATATCAGTGGTAAATCGACAACGAATTGAGAATGTCGGTGGCCGGGCTGAAGAAACAGTTCCATAAAGCCAGTCAGGTAGGAAGATTCCGTTAGGTTTTGATAACAACTTAGCCACTAAACAGTTGTATTTTATATGCATTATGGTCCGCGATAATGTCCTGACAGCAAATGAACATATTCGAATTTAAGCAAAACAGAAATATTAACGGTTTTTGTGTACACCGAAATATCAAGCAATTTCGAAATTACAAATATGATACGATCTGCTACTTTTACTGTATTTACCGAAAAAATTATAGGCTACTTCATAATTGAGGATTGTTTTCGCTGCAAGTGTCTGAGTTTATTCTTTAAAAACCGTAATTAGTTGCTTGCTTATTTCATTAAGTAAGAAACAAGATTACTGTGCGACCCCCCTGCCACTAACAATGGATTAACAAATGTAACAACAATGTAGCATAGGGCCTAGGTTAGCAACATAGTATCCAGGGGACCTGTCCACATCTTTTGACAAACTTTCCAACTGGCTTGTCCATCTGCTGTTTTGTGGCCAGTATAAGGTTGCTTAACAAAGGCCTTATAGGCTAAGCTAGATACATCTTGATTCTGCGTTTAATATATTAATATATATATTCATATTTACCATACATGTGGCTCATGTAGGCCTCGTAATTCAGCCAGGAAAAGCTTTTAGACTGCCTGCTTAAGAGTGCTATTTACAACTTTATAACAAAAGAATTGGCTGTATTGTACTGATGCTTTCAGTGTAAAATGCCTACGCATAGTGCAGTATGTAAGGGCATGTCTTGCTTCTGGTAATGTACAGGTCTGATGATTTAAAAACATATAGTGCACAATATACTAGTTAGGACTTGTTAGGAATTGTACCTATTGCGAATTTGGTCGCATATATCAATATATATATATAGCACTTAGTCCTATGACATTGGTCATTAAAGTATCCAGTAAGAATGGCATGCCTAAATCAAATCAAATAAATTTGATTTGTATAGCACATTTCATACACAGAGGCAATTCAATGTGCTTTACACAAGGCAAGCAGACAAAAAAAGAGGGAAGAGACACATGCCTTTTGACACATGAGTCTGGATAGATAATATACATCACATATATCAAGTCAAATGTTGTGGAGTCTAAGCTCAACATGCAGGGTACAGAACATAGCAGTTTTTTCAACAGAACAATGCCCACTTCAGTTGATAGTGTTCAGAGTGAATAGTTAAAATTCACATATTCAGAAGGGTGAAGTTATTCTATTGTCTGTCAAATGTCAACACATAATTTCCTGTCATAGTGTGACACCCTGTCAGTCAAACAGACACACACTGTTTCTCAAGCCTAATGATGTGCAGTCGTTGTGGTGTGCTTTGTAATTATGACTAATGCATACCATGGACACAGTGTGTAATTTCACTTGTAACCAGAAGGGCTTATCGACTATCACAATCAGTGATGAAACACTAGTGAGAACCAACCTAGCAAATGTTGATGGTAATTTAGGTCTCATAGGCTACTTTGTTTGAATGTGGATTCCCTTGTGGGAACAGAATTTGAAGCTGGTGGTAATTATTGGTGGTAGTGTTTTCATTTTGGCAACAGTGGATTTCTTTTGAAACACATTTCCTCCTGTTTCCTATATTGGATTTCACATTCCTTGACCTGTTAGGATTCACCTTGTGTTGCCAAATATCTGGTCAAAAAACTAGACAAGCAAAGTAGGAAAATAAAATGATTCCTGTTATTCAATGCTATCTCAAACGTTTTCCACAGCTTTTTGGCAAGGGAAGAATGGGATATTGCCTCCCTTAAAAAAAAATACAGACGGGCCAAGACGGGCCATAACAATCCCACTTTATGTGTTCATGAATATAAAACACATGCGTTTGGAAGCTGTTCAGCCATTTTACAAGTAAAGTATGTAATAGTCCAGTGTCCACACCCGGTAAGGTAAACACGGAAATCTAGACACAACACTACAAAATAACACCCAACCCAGTGACAGGCATATGCCATAGTGACGGTCTGTGTCACACAGTTAAAAGCTGTAGAGTTATCTGGATTCCCTACTCTGATAACCGGCCTCAGCAGGGCGTACAGCTATGCTGTGTCAATACAGTTTTCAATCTAAAGTCCATAGTCCTTTACAGTATCAGGACATATTCATGGCCCGTGTTTACTAACAGAAGACTTTTCACAGCTTCTTTTCTTCTTATCTAAGCATTTTCACGTGATGAGCTCACCGTGGTCACTTTTTGAATGACCCCAAAAGTAAAGGCCTCTCGTCATTACTATTGAAGCATGGCTTCATATACCGACTCATGCACACGGGGTCCTAAAGCTCTACACAGCATAGCCAGAATGGCAGCAGCAATGACTATCCCCGGGGGTTGAAAGAAGATCTATCTGTAAGATCTATCAGTCAGGTATAGCTGCCCCTGTAACGGAGGGAGAGGGCAGAGCTCTAGTTACATGAAAACGACAACACATCAGGTTCTGAGGCACCTCATCTGTCTGACACGTGTCTGTATCAGTGGAGGTCAGGGTGCAAAGTGTGTGTCTGTTAGCGTGGGGAGCGAGCACAAGGTCGCTGCTAGCACAAAGTCGATTGTTGTACAAGGTATCGTACAGTGATAGCAATGTCCCACAGCGCCTTTGTATCTGTTGCTCGGTGAATGAGGACATTCGTAGACATAGACGTGCGTAGGGATGCTGCTGAACACTGTTATCTTAACTGAAGAGCGTATATGGTTAGCTATTGGAGCGGCTTCCTCTACCTTTCCTCAGTCCCTGGCGGTGGGCTGGAGAGTTGCTCCATGGTGGGGTGGGGTGTAGCTTCACAGTGAAGTGCGGCAGCCATGACGTCAGCCCAGCAGGGTCATCATGACAACTCACCTGCTGCCGGAACAGACTGCTGTGGCTGTGACACCAAGCGAACTGACATCATAGTGATTATGTCTCTGCCGCACTCCATATTAGACATCATCAATTTGAATGAATGAAGTTGCCCTCAATTTTTGAGAGGCCATCAAAGTAACAAGGTAATTACTTTGAAAGTTGACGGTGTTAATTAGTTATGGAGCTCTGGAATTCCAGCTCAGCCCACAGCCTGGGTAATTATGTAGTAATAGCATGCGGTATTGTTAATGAATGGAGGGGATAATAATATGGTAACTTCACTGAATACACCGTAGCCAAATTTCACACGAATTGGCCTCGTTCTGTGTTGACGACGTTCTTGCTTTTGTTTCACTTTGCTTCCCTGAGAGAGAAATAGTGTGCGCTTTCACATCCTGTGTTGTGAGCCTGAGGTTAGTTCATCTGCCTGTGCTTTAGGTCAATGAGAAGAAGAAAAAACACTGTTGTTCCATCTCCTGGCTGGTCTTTGTTCTCTGTTTGCCCTACTGCCACTTTGTCTATGTTGTCTGCCTGTCCATCTGCCAGTTTGTCCGTCTGTCCGTCCCTCTGTCTGCCTTTGTTGTCTGTCTTTGTGGTTTTTCTGTCAGTCTTTGTTGTCTGTCTGTCTGTTTGTCTGTCTGTGTTCCTGCCCGCTTCCTCCTTCCTGTGGAGGTGAAACTAAAGAGTGTTCCACCTACCATCTCTCCAGTCAACAGATTTTGTCAGCACCTCCCCACATGCACAAGCTGTGAAAGTTGTGGTTTTATGTGAACACACAACATTGAGAGCCTTCCAGTCGTCTGCCAGCAGAGCTTGGTGTGAAAAACAAAGACCCTGTTCATGGCTTTATCGGATGAGTGACCCTCCATAGAGCACAAGTCTGTGCTACTGAGGAGGATACTTAGTACCCTGCAAACTGCCTGGAGTCATATTGACGATGCAAAATCAATGCAGAGTACCCAACTGCAACATGTTTTCATTAGTCACAAACACACACACACACACACGCACGCACACACGCACGCACACACACACAAACACACACACACACACACACACACAAACACACACACACACACACGCACACACACACACACACACTCTCAATTCACTTAATCACTTACTCATTCACTTCTCCCTGCATTGGTCAGGTCTGTAAAAGCAAGTGATTTGGAAGCTTATTTGTTTCAGGCCACAAGAATGGAATTCAGATCAGCTTTGCAATGCAACACTGCCTGTGCAATCCTTATGTGTGGAATGGGAGAATTCTTCTTTCTCCTGAACAGACCGGCTATATTTCACCCTCTGGGGCTGAGCCTCCCGTTCCCGGTTACGCACACAAGCACCGCTATCTTTCCACTTGGCCCTGAGTTACAATCACTTACAGTGTTTTGTCTTTCTGGTCCTCACGCTCGTGAGTTATCCAGACAGGTTTACACTGCGGCGCTGCCTCTGGTGTTTGTTATATCAGCGTGGCCCACAGCCCTGGGTTGGCTGTCATAACAGGCCCCCCTCCCCCCTCTGTGACGGCAGATTGTCCCCGGTCACTCCACGGTGTCAGTGCTGTCTCTGTCTCTGTCCCGCTGCTGTGTGTGTTCCAGCAGTGGCGTCCCTCCCAGCCAGCCTTGACCTCGCCGGTCCTCAGGGAGGAATAGCCAAACACGGAAGCAAACCACACCCGCTGTAATCAAGCACACACATACACAAACACACACTGGCTCTGTGTACGTGTGTATAGGTCCACCATGAGTCAGATTGTAGAGGGAGGTTCCTCTCTGTTTTCAGGGGAAACGTCTGTATTTACCCTCACTGCTCTTGTGGTTTCCTATGATTCCCCTCTCTGTCCCCTGTTTTGGATCCCCTGTGTGGAAAGTGTTCCCAGCAGCTCCCTATCCTGCATTCTGCCAGTCAGCCACCCTGGGAGGCAGGAACACCCTGGAGCTGATGCAACCCACCTGGAACAATGGACAACCTGTCCAGACACATATTCTCCTCTCCCAAAGTGTTCTTTAAGTCAGCAGTCGATCCTTCCACAATATTCCTGCTTCGGAACTTGAGCCTGCAACTGTTGCATAAGAATGACACACTAGTATTGGAATGGGAGCGGGATTTGATAGGCTGGGTTTACCAGTGAACTTCAGGCTCATGCTTGAGCGCCCCTATGAGAGGGATGTTCTGTGTTTGTGAACGTAAATCACTTCTCCACCCTCCCATTGTCGTCCCTCGCTCCTGTGCATTGTACTGGCAGCTGGGATACAGGCAGTTGTTGTAAATATGTGAGTTGTTCATGGCACCCGCCAAACCTCGGCCTGGTGGCAGTCATTAGCTGTGTGCTGGAGCAGTGAACAGCAGCAGGCCGTACAGGACCGTATCGGCGTCCAGCTCCTTTTAGGCTGGATGGGAGGCTGAGCTGATCTATGGCTTGTTGTGCAAGGCTGTGAGTTCCTCTGCTGGAATTCCCACTGGCACAGATCCACTCAAGACTCTAGGAGGAGTTGAGAGAAATTACTGGAAGCCAGTGATTGCATGATAATCCAAAAGGCATGTGGTTTAGATATGTTCCTCCCGATAGTCCCAGGCTGTGTATTGTGCAGATTTTGTATGGGAAACACAGATGAAGCCCCCCCAAATTAGAATATGATAAACTGTATAAATCAAACAGTTACATGTTTAACTAAAACATTTTAGCACATTTTTGCCTTTTTAACTTTATTAAGTTTTTACATTTAACATAATTTGCTGTTTTTCTGCAAAGCCTGATGCAATAGACATTGTTGATAATGCTGCAGTGTGGAGGTCAGTTTCAAATAAATATTCACCCAAAAGTCTAAGAAACCTCTGCTACAGCCCCTTGTTTGTTGACACGATGAAAAGGTGGACTGGCTGTGTGTTATGGTAACCAGAACACTGTGCTTGCTCCTGTGTTGTGGAGAGGAAGGAACCATGTGTGTGTGTAACTCCCCTCCGGGACTCCGGGCAAGTCTTTCTACCACTGCTAGACCATTGTGTGCAGCCCGCTGCAGGAAACAGCCAGGGATCCATAGGCTTCGTAGAAACAATCAAACATGTTACAATCCAATTGGCCTCACAATAGGGGCCGTTCTCATTGCCTTCATTGATGTGTGACTTCACAAACATGGGCCTGATTTAATATAATGCCCAAGTCTCACAATATTTAAAGGATTCAGGCTGATTGGTTGTATTTCTCGGGGGATTTCAGTAATGTGATTCTGAGTGTGCTTATCTCCGAGGCTGTGGAGGGGAGGTGGCAGGCTAATTGCGCAGTATAATTGCAGTAATATTGTAAAGATAAGACCCTGTCCGGCCAGGTGACAAGGTCCACTTCAACCAGTCATTTGTCCCACAGCTGTCACCTGCTGACCTAGCTCTAACCTTAGCTTGTTTGCTAAAAACCCTGCATTAAGTCTCGGTGGATAGCTGGCTCTTTTTTCTTTCATCTTTATTTCTTTCTTCCTTCCTACTTTCCGTCGTTCCTTCCTTCCTTCCCGTCTCCAGGTGTAGTATTTTTTTTTTTGCTCCTGTATTTGTCTTTCACAAGTTTCCCATCATTCACCTCATTTGCTGTCCTAGAAATTCCTTGGAAGCTTCATATTGGGCTCCTTCCCCCCAGTCGAAGGATGCCGGGCTAATTTTACCCGGCCGTGACCCAGTTGGTGGCTCTGCTCTCTATCTCCTGGAGCCAGCAGCCTTGTAGTGGAGCTGAAGGGAGACCCAGAATCTGGGGCAACCCTGGGCCCGTACTGTACACACTCAGCACTGCTCATTGGCCGTGGCTAACATAGCTCTGGCTGCTGGAGCTGACAGAACAGGGAATGGTGTCAGTAGCAGGCCCGGTCAGGAAGAGGATGGTTTAGCAGCGCCGGGTGACAAACCTGGTTTCAGAACCACCACTGTTTGCTTAGAGCTTTGGCCTCATGTTGTTTTTGCTGGCAGTCGGCTGGATGCCATGTTTTCTCTGTCTGGTCCTCTGGCTCCAGGGGCTCTGCCGCTCTGCTATCCCCGGCACTTCCTGTCCTCCCCGCCCCACCCCACCCAGAGCCACTGCACCTCTGCTTCTGTGCTGTAGTGTCACTGAGCCAGTGGGTGGAGATGCATAAGGATTATGGGCCCGGTTAGTAATGCACGGTTTAGGTCACGGCTGAATGTGTCACAATGGCCGGTGACGGTGTCTCTCCTAATGGGGTCCATGGTGACTAAGATGCAGGAGAAAGGGACGCGGTGCAGTGCGTCGGTGGTGGTACAGAGGAGATCCACCGGTTGGAGAATCACTAGTTTGCTCCTCCAGTCAAACCATTCCATTCCTTCGTGTCAATCCCACTTTTTGTCCTTAGGTTATTGTAATATCACAATGGGTAAACATCCGGATTACAGCCAAATTGCCTAAACAGTAATTATGAATGATTGTTGTTTAACCCTAGCTCTGTACATTATGATTTGTATTTAAGATATGAAAGAGGAAACACATAAACAAGGATCCATATAATTCACTGTATAATAAAGCACTGAACCCTAGTGATGCTACGTTCCATATAATGACCGTTTAGCCCTAGCATTAAAGCAGGGTACACTATCCTCATTACAATGCATGCGAGTCTAAGCGTCAGACAGCGTTCTTTACCCGAGGCTGCAGCGGAGCAGTGTGGGACCCTCAGTGCAGGGGGGCTGAGTGGT
Organism: Galaxias brevipinnis; assembly: GCA_036023535.2. Lineage (NCBI taxonomy): Eukaryota > Metazoa > Chordata > Actinopteri > Galaxiiformes > Galaxiidae > Galaxias > Galaxias brevipinnis. The sequence goes on along the minus strand of JAVQIZ010193779.1, from coordinate 4,018 downwards.
GGTGTTGTGGCGTTGCTGTTGCTGTCGTCATAGCTGCTGGGGGCCTCAGGAGTATATCTCCCCGCTGTCAGCCTAACTCACTTGGGACTGTTGATGTTTCACAGCCAGTGTCCCTCGAGCAGCGCTGCTGCTGTGATCCATCACCATTAGAACAGTGTGTGTGTGTGTGTGTGTGTGTGTGTGTGTGTGTGTGTGTGTGTGAGTGTCTTTGCTTGGACTCTGTGAGTTTGTGAGTAAAAGTGCGAGTGTTGGCCCGCATGCAGGCTTGTGTATGTGTGTGTGTGTGTGTGTGTGTGAGTGAGTGTCTTTGCTTGGACTCTGTGAGTTTGTGAGTGAAAGTGCGAGTGTTGGCCTGCATGCAGGCTTGTGTGTGTGTGTGTGTGTGTGTGTAATGCCTTTTTCTTGTGGTCAATGACAGTGCTCTGCTCCGCAAGCCACGCCTTGCCTCCTTCACTTCAAAATAAAGCTTACTCACTGGGATTTATTGCTGGCTGAGGAGCAGCGATAGATTGATGCCCCTCTCCTAACCTACAACGTGGAGACAGAGCCAGGAGAGCGCTGTGCTGTTATCTCACCAGCAGACCCCACTGTGTCCCACCACAACAACTGTCAGTAAGCCATAAATCACAGAGCTCACTCGCTGCACACGTAAAGCTAACCAGACCAAAGACGTGGCACCACTCCATTACTAGCGCCAGAGTGTAAGGGGAATCACCAGGAGCGTGTGGCTGGGAGATGCTGACGCAGGGCCGCTTGTAGGGACAGGAAAATGTGACCAATGCGGCCTAGACTTCCTGTGTCGACCTCTGTCCGAGGTCCACTTCCTGTGGGGTGTCGTCACTGTGGCTCACCAGGGCCCTGTGCTGGCCGTCAGGCCGATCGTACAGAGCAGCCCGGCGGTGTCACTGTGTCGCCTCCGCGCCTGTGCCTTCTGTTGAAAGTTCTGAGGAAGAGGTCACATCCTCAATGTGAAATGTGAGCCACATAGATGATTAAGCTTTGTTTTCGGCAGAAAACAGGAAGTGCACTTTCATTGAGCAAGATAATCTTACTAGTGTGGCTGCAACGTTTGGGTGGAGATTGAGTTTTGACTGGACAACTGGCCTAGTTTCGACAGATTAGCCCACTGTTTGCATGCAGGGCATTCTAATGCTCTTACAGCTGCTAGGGAACCGGCCCAGACCTGATCTCCTCTGTTTGACTTGGTTCCTATGGACACGGGTGGAGGTCAGTCATATGGCTGAGGTACTGTAGCCAGTGGCAACCCAACGTTCACCTACTGGTTAGAATACACAGAGCATGTATGTATTTACCTGTATAAATACCCGAGGATTGCTTGCCCGTGTCGATTTGTCAGTGTTCTGCTTGGCGGTGACATCATTGATTGGCAGTTACAGCCGCCCTCCACCATTGAGCTGGAGCATCAGAGCACCTCCTGTGCATGCCGTGATGAACAACCTGGCTCAATGGGAACTCACAATGGTGAATCTCATTGATGTACCGAGAGGCTGAGTTGAGGTTTAGCAGAAGCAAACACAGGTAGATGCAGATGGAAGGGTGGCTGTCCCTGCCAAGCAAAACCAATTCCACAAAAACAGGGATTTACGTGCTGTTTTTTTTCCTGCCCTTCCCCTCTTTCTCTCCTTTTCCATGCCTGTTTCGCCCCTGTTCCCCTTTCCCTCCCTGTATCTCTCTCTCACTCTCTTTCACACAATTTCTACCTTTCCTTCTCTTGTGCAGCTGTTGAGTGAGAAGATAAGTGGTGCAGAAGGCACTAAGCTGGATGAAGACTTTATGGAGATGGAGAGGGTAAGGATGCAATAAGTGCTGCCAACTCCTCCACACAATAAATGATTCAATGAATGAAAGCAAGAATAAAATCCCCTATGAAAGAAGAACACCTCCTTCCCCTGTCCTTCCCTAGTTTCCTTCTCTGACATATTCATTGGCAAGAAGGATTTCTTTTCCTTTCTGGCACCAACCTATTTTGAATTGATTTATTCTTATCTCTCAATCCATCTTTAGAGGTTTTCTACAATAGTGGTTAAGATCACTGGCAATCATAATATAAATATTTTATATACATAATCGACCTATGTTTTCTTCAGAAAATCGATGTGACCAACAAGTCAGTGTTTGAACTCCTTTCCAAAACAACAGAGTACCTCCAGCCCAACCCAGGTAAGACTTTAATCATAGACACTAGCTTACGGCACTGCACTGATATCCCTGTCCCTGCTGCACTACTACCATGGGATTACTGTGTGGGTCCCAACAGCCTCCAGAGCCAAGCTGGGCATGCTGAACACCATGTCCAAGATCAGGGGCCAGGTGAAGACCACCGGCTACACCCAGACGGAGGGCGTACTGGGGGACTGCATGCTCCGCCACGGCCAGGAGCTAGGGGAGAGCTCAGCCTTTGGTAACACACATACACTCACGCACGCACGCACACACACACACGCACACAGAAATACACCACTTCATCTTTCCCCAAGCCCAGCACAGAGGCCTGTTTATGTCTGCTGACAGATGAGATAGATAGAGAGATGAGACGATAGGCTATGCTAAGCGGTGGGTTACAGCTCACAGGGAGGAGTAGCGATATCCTGCTTTATCTTTCATAACCCTTGTCACACCGTGCCTCTTATCCCATAGTCTTAAACGTACCATAAGAAGTCCTGCTGCTTCCTGTTCCACGAGGTTCTATATCACACCCCCCCGCCCGTCCTAAAGCTGGTGTTGTTTACGTCGTGACACGAGGATGTTAGACTTTACCCGCGTGTGCCCGGGCCTGGTTCACTGTCAGGGGAGGGGAGGTCACATGACATTCATCCTCTGCGTGTGCTCTACACAGACAGGAAGCCTTTGATGAATGTTGTCTCCGAAACCGACTCAAAATGAAACCATTCTGTATCACAACCCCACAAACGGTCCTGTGTGTGTGTGTGTGTGTGTGTGTGTGTGCGTAAAAGACAGACACCAGGTGGATCTTTGAAAACATTGTTGTAGCGCCTGTGTCCTCTCTCCCACCAGGCTGTGCCCTGATGGACATGGGCGAGGCGATGAGACAAATGGCGGACGTGAAGGATTCCCTGGACATCGGCGTCAAGCAGAACTTCATCGACCCACTGCAGACCTTACAGGACAAAGACCTGAAGGAGATCACGGTCAGTGCACGGCTCACGCCCACTGTTTGTCAAGCACTGTTTGCTTTAACTTTCTCTTTTATTACTTAGGCCACTGAAGGTCCATTTGTTTGTCAGAGTAGCGTTGCCTAATATTTGGTCAGTCATGTGTTTTGTTTGTCTTCTGTCGCCACGCCGACGTCACCGTACAACAGCACCACCTGAAGAAGATGGAGGGCCGTCGGTTAGACTTTGACTACAAGAGGAAGCGCATGGGCAAGATCCCCGAGGAGGAAATCCGGCTGGCCGTGGAGAAGTTTGAGGAGAGCAAAGACCTGGCCGAGAGGAGCATGTTCAACTTCCTGGAGAACGACGTGAGTGGGGACCTACAGTGCGGTGGCCTGCAGGGGTCTACAGTCCGTCACACAGTACTCTGTGGAGACCGAGACAGTGGAGAGCAGGTTTATAACGTTGTTCTCTGCCCCCTCGCTTTGCTTTGTGTGTGTCTGTGCCAGGTGGAGCAGGTCAGTCAGTTGTCGGCGCTGATCGATGCGGCGTTAGACTATCATCGGCAGTCTGCTGAGATCTTGGAGGAGCTCAACTCTAGACTACAGAGCAGGTATGCAGACACAGACACATACTCTGTTAATCGCTCTCTCTCTGTTGCTCGCTCTCTTTCTCTCTCTGTCTTTTTATTTTCTGTCTTTTTTCTTTTTCTTTCTCTTTCTCTTTCTACACTCACTCTCCCTCCCCATCTCTTACTCTCTGTCCCGCTGTCTCTCTGTGTCTTTCTGTCTCCCTCTCTCTAGCTCTTTCTCTCTCTCTCTCTCTCTCTCTCTCTCTCTCTCTCTCTCTCTCTCTCTCTCTCTCTATCGCTGTCTCTCTCTCTC
>JAVQIZ010193754.1:0-22706 GCA_036023535.2 Galaxias brevipinnis | reverse complement strand
CGAAAAACAGGACGGGAATGGTTATCTACTGTGCCATCCACAACTTTTGCCAGGGAAACGCAAACATAACCGTTCCAATAGTAGCGATCTGACCCGTTACCTAGTGCGTGGTGGAAATGCGCCATAATTACCAAAACATCTGAGATGGAGGGTTCCCACTAAAAAAAAACAATAACATTTCTGCTCTCAACCCAAATCCATTCTAAATATTGTTTTTTGAGGTGCTCATCTTGGAGTATGGCATAATGGATATTATAACATCGTATCCTGTGTATTTTGAAATTGTACATTTTGTCGTTATTACGGATACCACTGCTTTTCTTGGAAAGACACACCCCTCAATTCGGGATAGGCAAAAAAAACAATAGAAATTGCCTGCACAAGAATTATGGCATGTGAGCATGGCCAATCCTAGCAAGGGGCGTGTCTCTCCAGGAAAAGCAGTGGGATCAATAATAACGCCATTTTGTCAGTTGTAGGCTATCTGTCACTTTGGTTACGAAATTAAAGGACCAAAAGGGGGTTCAATTTGATACTGAAAGCACAACATAAAAACAAGTTGCAACTTCTGTTCCCCATTCCTCCTCTATGAAATGATACTCAAACCTCCACCCCTAAAGTTTCCTCCCACCACCAAAAAACATGTTAGGGCTAATCATCCCATCAGTGCCCTGACCGAGGCACCGGCATAGAACTGGGGTTGCTCAATATCTCCCTATGGGGCCAGGTCGCCACTGCAAAAGAGAACTCAATCTCAATTGGATTTACCTTGTAAAATAACGGTAAAAAAAAAAGAAGTGGATTACCAAGTTTTCACCACTTGATCTCGGCCATGTGTGGTCCTTACTTGGAAACTGGAAGTAACTTCTCTAGATGTAGCAGTCCGACTCAACCATGTTTTAACTCAAATAACAACCAAAAAATATATAAATTTAAGGCTCAAAATATGAGAGTGGAGTATAGTAGTTGATTGTGTTAGCAACATGCAGTGACCACGAGCCTTCTGCATGTCTTCTTTGCAACGGTTAGGTAAAATAATTACACTTAGCAAACGGTAGGGGTTCCCAAAACCAGAAACTACTGCAGCTGCTTTAAAGAGACCATATTGTAAGATTTTGAATATTTCTTTGTCTAGCATTGTCTTATCACTCAGAGGGATCATACCAACAACATGAAACATGAAATTTGTGCCTTGAGCATTTTCTCTGGTTCACCTCTGACAATAAATCTACCCTATTTTACAAGCTGTTCTGAATCGCAGCCATTTGTGCAGTAGAAAACGCAAGTCAATCTAATTGACCAATCAGGACTCAGGCTAGTTTATGTAAGGTTGAACTACTCGCCACAGCCATGTCAACAACGAATGTTTACTATCCCTAGCCAATAGCATAACTCAGCCAATTAAAATTAATGAGCAATGGGCTAAACTCACATTCACCACTGAAGGCATGTGAGTTGGAAGGGAAGAAAGGCACCCAGAATATTTATTAAAAAATATATATAATTTTTTGGGGCATTCAAATATTTTTAAATGCGTTTCCTAGACACTAAGGAATCACACAAAATGTATGATTGTCTAGCTATGGGCCCTTTAAAAAAACATTTTTTTCCCACGAGGGTTAGGGTTAGGGTAACTCCATACTTCTACAGATCAAGGGACTGAATTAATATGTTAAATGTTTTGATTTTGATTTTAGCACTTTTTCCATATTTAACTAATAATGAAGAGTATGCTAATGTAATTTTGTGTTGTTCGGCATTTCAATTTGTAACGAATTATTCTCTATGGACACATTAGCCCAGTTCGCGTATGGATTGAACCTCTCCACACTCCGTAGTTACGTAGGTGTGTTGACAATATGGCCTCCTCAATGTCACTTATACATTTGGGGCGTGCTTCCTTGCTAAATGCAACTACTAAACTATTCCTGCTTAACTCATCCAGGTAACGTTATTGACAATTACTATTGTGTGTTTGGGTTTCGTTTCCTTTGTATTATTGTCGGATTACTTTATCCTTCTACGCTTCCCATGGGCCTTCCCAGGCTGAGGACGCTATGGCAGGCAAATGACATGTCAGACTCTTAGTACAGTGGAGTGAGTGTCAGCCACACTAGCAATCGATCATTAACGTTTGATCATAAGCTGTACAGTTGCTTAAAAACGTAATGGTAGTTAGACTTACAACAACTCAACTTTAGAGTAACTGGCTCTTTGTTTTGCATCAGAAACGTTAGCTGGCAAACGTTCTATATCGTTAACGTTATTAAGTTTGGCATACTCTACTGCCCTACCAATCTGGCCAACAACGAATAGGCATATACAGAAGACTAGCGACTTTATGGATAATGGATAGGCCTATGCTATAGTCCGGGTAAAACAGGTTTACTCGAGCTCCGGTCCGTAACATTTTTGGACTCGCCGACTACCCCCCTATATAGCCAGGTCAAAAACCTTTTTCTCATCACATTCTCCTTCTGTGTCATCATATCAAAGCTGACTCCTAATGCAAGCGATGCCTGGAATTGCACAAGAACTCAATAGCGACCAGCTTGAAAAACCTCTGCTAATCACCGAATTTCATTCTCTAACAATCTTACTTTGTTTGGATGCAGCAAAGGTATTTTGCTCTATTGTCACTGCTGCAAAAAAAGATAAATAAAAAAAAAAAATAAAAAAATTCCCCTCTGTTCAGATATTAATTCAGGTGTATATAATAAAGAGTCTTGAAATGCTGTATGAGACACAATTATATTTGTTGATATCTGATATTAACCTCAATGGCCAAACCATTAATGTCCGGCTGTATTTTTTTTTTGCATTTCATTAATTTATTATTTTATTTTGGTCTGTCTGGCTTAGAATTAGTAAAAACCTGTACGTTCAGAATAAGCAATTTGCTTGGCAAATTCAGACAAATCAACTATTACTGTTACAAATTGTGCTTCCAAATAAAAGTTAACCACAAAAGTGGGACAGAGTGAGTACATTTCTGTTTGGGGTGTCTGCTAGGGCTGTGTATGGACAAGAATCTGGCGATATGATATGTATCACAATACAGGGGCTGCGATTCGATATATCGTGATACTGTGTGCAAGGTGATATATTGCGATATTATGTATATTATCATAATTGTTGGAAAACAGTTATAGTATGTAGTCAAAAAGAAGGTTTGCTTTCTTTACAGGAATGCCAACAGAACAGTGAGATCTCAATTTGTATTTATCAAAGTCCCTGTAACAACCAACATCATTGCATCCAACCAATTGTGCAATCAACGCAAAGAAATTTGCATTTGCTTATGTCAGTAAAAACAATTGATTCTGTGTTTCTCAGAATCGATACAGTATTACTAAACAGTATATCGCGATACTCAAGTGAATCAATGTTTTCTTACACCCCTAGTCTCTGCCAGAGGGACTATCTGCAAACTGCACTGAGTTTCTTTTTAGTCTTAATGTTTTAAGACATGTTTTGGTCCCGTTATGTCTGTAAAGTTGTATATACCATCTGTAATTGATATTTGTAAATTATAATTTACTCTTTAAATAAACATTCACACTTTATTCTGTTAATATTCATGGCCAACTGCATATTATTAATAATGGGGAAATAATGTTCCAGCCAACGTCAACGTTACGTTAGCGAGCTCAAGTCAGTAAATCATAAAAGGCGGCTGGTAACGTTACTTCAATAAACGTAGTCAACAACGTTTTTGCTGATTTTAGCGAATTAGATGTTTTTAGCGAATGCAATAATGGAAGTGCTTGTTGTGAAAAATCATTTAAAATCCCCTATTTGGGGCTATGTTAGCTTTAAACCGGATGTAACCGGCAAGTTACCTAAATTAAGCAATTTTCAGTTTTTGCAAATATATAGTGCGGGCAAAAATAGTAGTTAACTAGTTTAATCACTACACTTATAGTAACTTATAGCAACACCTTATACAACAGCAAATTCACAACAAATAACCCTGCATCTAGAATCTACTGTTGGAAGGTTTTCCTAAAGTGTTTCTTGTTATGACCCTAAACTTTCCAGGTCAATTAACACATCAGCATGGAAGCTGGCAGAGAAAGGACAAGACACACAGCTCATTACAGTGGATGAGAAATTGGTAAGAATCCCAATCCTTTTCTACGGCTCTAAATAATTCACATATTAACATACAAAAGCTTTATATTCATTTTATTTTTCTTAAATTAACATAATAGATTTTTTATTGGACATTTTTTATTTTATATTTTGTCTGCAAGAAATAATGGGACATTTGATTGATTTTTGTGGGACAAAATATAATGGGCCATAATAACCTCAAACTTAATTTTAGTGTTGTTTTAGCTTGTATTATTGATTACATAAACCTTTTCAAATGGTAAGGTTATAAAACAATGATTTAACAAAAAAACACTCAATGGCTTTTGAAAAACTGATAATTAAATTACAATCATAGGATCATGTTTTGTTGGGCATAATTCATACAATTTATTGGGTATTAAGCATTGTTTAAATAAACAAAATGTTGCTTTCTTTTTCTATTATTAGGGGCAATAGTGAGACAAAAGTCTATGCTTTAATAATAATTGCTCCACAAATTGAGAGCACCACACAGGATCACTCTAATTTTATGTCACAGACATAATGTTTAAAATGAGACTAGGGCTGAGATTAATAAATCCTATTAGTAATTTGGATCCCTCTTGCCTAATGTCTTGTTCAGAATATTCTTAGAAATGTGACTGTCTTTAATTAAACATTTTGGGAATATATATGGGATGTCATCAGACAGCAAGCCCTTTTTATCATACAGTTGAAGTGGGGAGTTTGCATACCTCTTTGCCAAATACATTTAAACTGAGGCTGTCAAGCGATTAAAACATCGAATCGCGATTAATCACGTGTCCAAAGTTAATCGTGTTTTTTAATCTTTTAATAATTTACCATAAATGTTTTACTAAGGTTGGGTAGTGATTTGCACAACTTGTTTCAAAGACTTGTAGACTTCTGTAGTTAATGACGTTTCTTTTGGTGTTTTGTTTATCATACTCACACCCATACTATGTTCTATGTAGCTAAGCCATAACGTTGCGCTCAGGTTTTCTGTTTTGGGTTTCGGGGGGTGGCCACATTCGTTTACTGCCTTCATCTGGCAAACTTTATAATAAATACAATATTATTCTTTCAGCCACACATTAAGTTTAGCATGGTTATGTGTGCAGCTAAGAACTGAGCAATTGGTCCCTGTTCTTTTCAACAACAGTTAGTACTGTTCCTCGCTTTTTAAGTTTTGCTAGCTAATTGGCCAAAGCTCTGCTAATGCTATGCCGATGAAGCTAAAAACAAACAATGTATCTAGCCTGAAGTTTCGGCAGTAACGCTAAACATTATTTGGGACTTTCTTGAGATACAATAGCCTACATTTTCTCCACATTAAAGTAACGAGTAACGACAGCTATTGCACAAAAGTAGGATATTTTAGTTTGAAATGTAGTGGAATGAAAGTAAAAAGTCTCCCAAAATGGAAGCATTTGAGTAAAGTACAGATACGTGGAAAAGATACTTAAGTACAGTAACATGCACTTTGTTACAGTCCGCCACTGCCCACATTGCATGTTTTTCAAATCGGGGTAATCAACTCATGATGGTTTTAATGATAATTCAAATTAAACGGTAATGCTAACCTTTTGGAGCTTTTACCGTGGTTTACCTTGAAACCGGTAATCATTACATCTCTAGTTTAAATAGATATTTTATTGTCCCGAAGATAATTTGTCTTACAGTATCTGCTGTTAAAATTACAAGTAACCTAGTGCGTACATACACACTAGGTTGTAGATATGTAGAGGTTGTCACCTATACATATACAAACAGTACATACATGCACAGACTGCCGTCAACCAACAAATTGCACACAGCCCATCATACAACACACCTGTAGTTGTCATAACGGTGTACGCAACGTGTGGTAAGCGTAAATCAGCCTCATCAACATAAAAGTTATAATGTGTACAGTTGAAATGAGAAGCAGTATTATCAGGGTTAATCAGCAACTGGCTGACTTGCCATTTAGGGCTTTGATGGACAGAGTTTGCACTAGGGGACTGAAGTGTCTACCTGAAGGACGAAGCTGGTACTCAGATCAGAAGACATGGGTGGGGTCTGAAATAATGTTAAAGAATCCGGTCCTTTTCTTCTACTGTTATGCTGTCCTTTTGTTATACCTATAGTTAGAGCTGTTGTTGCTCTCTGTCCGTTCTACCTGTTTCTGTTGAATTGTTTAATTTTGTCATGTTAACTATGTATAAATTGTGAAGTGTCTTTGATCTCAGAAAAGCACTATATAAATAAAATGTATTATTATTATTATTATTATTATTATTATTATTATTAACAATAATAATAATAATGATAAAGACAGCGTGGAGTGTGGCATACTGTGTGACTGTGATTTTCATGGATCGCTGTTAGCTGGGTAATCTGGGCTTTCAGCTGTACACTGAGACTGCCAAACCAGGCTGAGAAGCCAAACTGCAGAATGCTCTCAATTATGGCATGGTTGAAGAGGTACAACACATTCTGGTTGACACCAAAGACCCTCATCCTATGAAGAAAGTGCAGCGACTGTTGAACCCTAGTACAGACAACACTGTTATTTTATACTGTCTGTAAGAGTCAACCTGTGCTATGGCCATGGGAAACCTCTGGTGAGTGGTCTCCAATAGATTTGGGGAAAACACAATCTCCTCTGTTTTCTTAATGTTGAAAGTGAGGAAGTGTTTGTCACACCACTGGACAAAATCCATAATCTCATGTTTATATACAACTGTATATAATGTGTCTAAAATGAGACCCAGGGTGGCTGTCGTCAAAAAACGTAATCACGTGAGTAATGTTGATAGGATTGGGGTGCTTTTGTCCCTATCCAAAATGGACCTCACTGTCACTTGGGTTGCGTGTTTGTGTCTTCACTGACAGAAGGGGTAACAGAGGAAAAACAGCAGAGAAAGTGGTTCCACATGAAAAATGGGGGGACTCCCTGAGATTCTTAAGCCAGCTGCCACTTCAGTATTGTTATTCACAGAGGATGCTTTATGCCATGCAGTCACTAGTGGCTGCAGGAATACTTAGGCTGACAAAATAAATACCCTTGAATAGTTTACAGTACAGTGATTCTACTTTTTCATAGAAAAAAAATTCTGGGAGTTGAGCAGACCGCCTTCTGCAAGTGGGTTCAAGAGGTGTGATGTTTTGACAAATCAAACAAGGTCTTTGAGTTTCTAATCATATATGTATGGAATGGGTTTGCTTATTACTCTCTCTGTGGATTTATGAAATAGAGCATACAGCCTCTGTATGATTTATGTTTGTCAAAACAAAATTCTGTTTTTTTTTTTTTTTTTATATTTGCCACGGAGAAGTTAGTAGAACATGGTGTATCAGCACAACAGCCTGAGGAATAAATGTCAGTTCCAGAGAGCAGAATAGGGTATAATCAATAATATATAAGGGTCAAAGTTTTGTAATATGCATGAAAAATTGTCCAATAAGCAATCAAACGTTTATCACAGAGATAATTACCGAAGACATAGCACAACACATTTGATTCATGCTTGGATACCTAGAGTTGGTCACTAGGTTTTGTGTTGGCCATAGTGATGTCCCCACTCCCTGCTCAAAGAAAAGTAGGTAGAGTGAAGCCTTTCTGTCAGTGTGCAAAACACAACCAGAAGCAGTGATGCCAAGCCCTTGGTTTGGTGGATCATCCCGCTCATACTCAGAGTGAGTGTCAATTGATTAATCGAAAGACGTGACTGGTAACCGAACTGTTTTAGAACTGATGCCACCCCCTTACTACTTAAATTTTCATTTCAACAGACATTGAAACACAATGCCATTAATAATGCTTTTTCTATGAACTTGCTATGTTTTTAAACTCTAAAACCAGTCTTGAATATTTTTGTGTATTGGTTTTGGCCAATAACGTACCAAAATTAGCTCATGGAGAATGCTACTCTACGTTCTGAAAGATATGAAGCTGTTGGGATGACTATTTTTTTGTAAATTGTTACTTCCCAAAAATACCTAGTTGTGGCTGAAGATATTAGTCAATTGCACCCTTGCATGTTTTAAAGAAAGGTCTGAGAGACTACATTGTCTCTAAAATAAGTTGCAAGTGACTGAACGTCTGAAGTATTTGGGCTCCTCAATTCTTCTTCAAAGTTAGTAGTACATTTTAATAGTGTTTTTGATTCAGAAGATTCAGAACATATTCCTTTCAATCATGAAATAAACAGAAATGCTGTTGACAAAATTGCCAGCCTGGAAAATATAACTGCTGTTAAGCGCTTCCTATTACTGCAGTAAGATTCATAGACCTATCTACTGGCAGTTTGGTCCACTGTTTTCTCCAGTTCTCTCAGATTTGAAGGGTGCCTTCCAGCTGCTGTTTTCAGATATCTCCACAGGTGTTCAATTGGATTTAGATCTGAATTCATTGCTGGCCACTTCAGAACAGTCCAGTGTTTTCTTTTAAACCATTCCTGGGTGCTTTTTGATGTGTGTTCTGGGTCATTGTCCTGCTGGAAGACTTCTGACATAGAAGCGGCTTTGTGACGCTGCGTTGGAAAATTTGTTCCAAAACACCTTTTGTAATCTCTTGATTTCATGATGCCACACACATATTTAAGACACTCAGTACCAGAGGCAGCATAGGAAGCCCAAAACATCAGTGAACATCCATGTTTGAAGGTGTTTTGTCTGTAAACATTGAGTTTAAGCAATTTACCAAGAAAGCTCTAATTTGGTCTCGTCTGTCTACAGGATATTCTCCAAGAACGATTTTGGCTTGTTCAGATCTTTTTAATATTTAATATTTAAAACATTAAAAATGTTCTGGAAGAAATTGTGTATAATTTTTTATTGAAAAAAAAAAATCAAGTGTGTGAATATTTTCAGCTTCAACTGTATTTGTTCCTGAATTTCATCCTCAAAACAATATAAACAATATTTTATTCCAACAAATGGTTAATAATAATAATCATTATGAAACTAAACTATTCTCTCCAAGTTAGCCTGTAGGGACACTCATCTGTTAATCAGTTCAAATTGTCAAGCACTTCTTGTGATCAAGTGCAGATGCCATATATTTAGTTTGCCCTACATATTCCAGGCAAATAAAGTTGTGTTTGGGACTTGTGAGGATTTCCACCCAAATTGGATTGCATTCTATTTTAACAAAGTCACTTTTTTATTTTTTTTACATGTTTTAAATTATTTTGATTTGTGAATGTTTTCTGAGTAAAATAACAAAGGCTTCAGCAGCTCAGACTTGTCCCTAAGTGTTGTCACTTTGACCTGGTTAACAACATGGTGAGCTATTTGTGCAGACCCGAGTTTCTTATTGTCTGCATCTCCCTGGTCTGTGGGTCTCTGTCTAGCATTAGGAGCACCAGCACTCAACATTCAGTAGGGGCCAGCGGCCCCACAGCAACAAGTCCCCCTGCTTTTTATTCTCCAAAGACCCTGGAGTTGTCAGAAATAGTGACACGCTTTCACTTGACGGAGACTATGCCAGTCTTTTTACCCCCTCGTTTACGCCAGCCCTTCTTTCTGTGTAGCCAGGTATTGTAGGGCCTATGAATAGTGTCAAACTTCATAGTTCTCATCTTGCTTCCTGTACGTGGCAGAATAAAAAGTGCCTGCCGTGTGGGTTTTCCTTTTGTAATGGTCCTCTCTAGTCTTCCTGGGAACACACCACATTCCAGCCACAGTTCCTCTCTTTGTAGACTCGGGCATTGTAGAGGCGTCGTGTGGTGTTGGGGTAAATGATAGCCCTCCTAGTTCTTTTTCTAATGTATGCAAATGTATCATAAGAAGTCTAGACTCCAACTTTTCAATACAGGCAAAGCTGAATATCTCATGTGTTTGTTAGCTTCAGTTTACATATCCATATGTTCGGTTTAGCTATATCTGGAGAGAGCAGACTTCAGCCTAACACAATGTTAGTTCCGTTTGATTTCTAAATAGAAAGGTCTAGCTCAAAGCCCACAATGAAAATAATCAATAATTCAGTTTATTTTTTGTTTGTTTTTCAATAGTCCTCAATTATAAGGGTCTTCTTAAATAGTTTACATGGTGACAGATCAAATTCATATTAACCATGACACCAAAGTTTTCGATTGTTCTTGCATACTTTAGAAAATCAAGCATTACATTATGTTGGTTCTGGTTTGTTTTTTTTGCACCCCGAAAAATGTTAATTCTTATTAATTTATTATTTTCTGATGTTCAAAATGATTGACTAAATATGAACTATCTCGGCCCTGAAAGAGTTCAAGGCTCTATTGTTTTGCTTACACTTTCATGTCTGTCATGTCCCTTTCCGTGAAAAAGTAAATCCCTTTGCGTGCACTCTTTCAGAAGTGTGAAATGTTAAATGTTTTGGTAGATAGGGCTATTGGAACTTATTTTAAGGCGTTCTTGAAGTTGTTCCCCCGACCCTAATCTTTCCTCTTTTTTATTTATTTTATTTACTTAATTCTCTGTGTTTGTCAGTACAGCAAAGATGTTGTTTTAGCCCGGACAGTTATATAGTAGCAATTAGAGCTGAAATAAGATTGGCTGGGATTGGCTTGCAATTGGGAAGATGGACCTTTCTGTGGAATCCATGCAAAAAAGCCCCTCCTTTTATACAGATCAACCCACAGATGATAGACAATGATGAAAATTTGACTCTTTGAAGTTGTAATGGCCTTTGAAATGTGTGAAATTCTTGTATTGAAAGGGTAGCGCCCTGGAAAGCCCTTAGTCTTGGGTGGCTGCTGCCGGCATGCTGGGAGGTTTGTCTGGGTTTTGTTGCCGACTTCCCATCGCTTGTTTGCTAATTCCTTGAAGAATTGGCATAAGTCTTCTAAAGAAAGATCCTATGTTCTCCAGTTGCCCAATAATATGCATATTCACCTTAAAATGTTTTCCTGTATTCTTGTACCTGGTTGCTTTTTACTGATTCATTAATTTGGTCCGATCGCTCAATTTGGGTATCGGGGTATGGTTTATAAACACTACTTAGTTGAACGTAGTTGGGCCACTTATGTTCCAAACATTTTGATACTGGTAAAAATAAACAGTGTTAACAGCAAACATAGACAACTTTCCTTCCACCTTGGCCGTAATGGAATTTTTCTTGGTGTTTAAGTTGAGAAAGTAAGGTTTCCTCTATTAGGCATATAACACTCAAACAACTGTATGTTCCCAAACAAATCACATCATGTGAAGTGTGTTTTGATCCAGAGTAAAATTCAATACTGACCTGTCTCATATATTTTTCCAGGACATCACCACTTTGACAGGGGTACCAGAGGAGCATATCAAAACACGCAAGGTGCGCATTTTCGTGCCCACACGCACGGCCATGCAGTCAGGGATCAACAGTACTAAGAAGTGGAAAATAGACTTTGACACCAGAGAGCGTTGGGAGAACCCTCTTATGGGCTGGGCCTCCACGTAAGTAAACCTTTTTGCTCACCATCCATTGAAATGACGTATGTTGTACTAAATGGTTGGTTCAGTAATTTACGAAAGTCCTCTCCATTCTCCTCTCAACATTGACTGAAATATTTTAGTTTAGTTTTTTTAATATGGAGTCTTAAAGACGTCAGAAGTGGAAGTGCTACATTTTGACTTTAAACTGAACCTGATGATTTTTTAAATGCATATTGAAATTAACCTCCGTCGTGGTTGTAGCCAAAACAAGGATGTTAGGTAGAAGCTTAACAAAGTAAGGTATGCGAGATGTATACTGGGAGAAGTACTTAACCTCCGTGGTGGTAGAAGGTTACAAAAAGGTCGGTAAGTTGCTTAACGAAGCAACAGGTAGCTCGTGGCCCAGTGCCAAGTGTGCAGTATATGAGACGTATACTGGGAGTAGCTCCGCCTTGGGAGTAGCCACAAACAGTTGGCTAAACTGTCCATTCATAGAAATAAAATAAGAGAAAATGTAATTGCTATCTTCTATTAATGGTCTTTTGTTCTCTTCCTTGTATGTGTCTGCTTGCCTTGTGTAAAGCACATTGTGTTGCCTCTGTGTATGAAATGTGCTGTCCAAATAAAATTTATTTGATTTAATGGCCCATTTGTATCGTTGGCAACTGACAAGTTGACAAAAAGATTTGTAAGCCGGTGTGTGAAAAGTCTGCTCCCCTGCAGATATTTGGTTTGTAAGTGTTGAGGGGACAAAAAAAACGTAGTGAGTGCCATTTATTAGTATTAATTTTCTCTTACTACCTTTACACCGAATTTTCTATGATTGTGTGAGTCTTTTTGAGAGACAGGATGAGGTTGGGTCTCTGTATCTTCAGAACTATTTCTAAAGTCCTGTTCTGTTTTTCCAGGGCTGACCCGTTATCTAACATGGCTCTCACATTTAGCTCCAAAGAGGATGCAATCGCCTTTGCCGAGAAAAACGGTAATTAAGTACATTATTTACCTATACCTACAAGTACGCTCTGCTGTTTGTAATGCCGACTAATAATATTGTAATATTTCAAATAGTCATTTATGGATAATTGCAGAATTGAGATTAAGGTGGTTCCCTCCAAACAGCCTTCTGATGTCTGTAGAACACTTCATTTTCAGTGGATCCAATCCAAAATAAATATACAATATACTTCTATCTTTCAAATACTTGTATGGGGTGTTTGTTTTTGCAGGTTGGAGCTATGACATAACAGAGAAAAGGACCGCGAAGCCCAGAGTTAAATCTTATGGAGCAAACTTTTCCTGGGACAAGAGAACCAGGAGATCAGCTAAATAATTTGAAGACACACATCTGTTGAGTTCTTCCACCGCTTTCTTTGTAACCAATCTATATAGTTTAAAATGTGTTAATAAATGCTTACATATGAAAGCTGTTCTGTTGTCAAACATCTTTGTAGTCTGTTTCCTTTCTTTAAAACAATCGCCTTTGTTATAGGTGTCTGTAGCCTGAGATCATTCTATTAGTGCAAACCACAAATAAATCGTAAAAAAGTTCCCCACCTGCACACAATAACTTTCTTTTAAAAGTTCAAATAGCTTCCAGTAAGTTTCGCAAACATTGAGATGGGGGTACTAGCTTATTTTCCATACAAACATGTGCTGGTTTGTGAAAGAGATAGGTATTTTCCTCTACATACAGATATTTTAACGTGGGAAAGTAGTTACATAGATGTTTAAGGGAAGAATAATTTTATTCTGTGAAAAACAGGTTTACAGACACTTCAATTTCTTGGCAAAAACAAAAATAGGTAATAGGCCTATACACAGGCTGTTTTTCTATTGGACACATTTCTTACTTGAGATGCTTGATAGTGTCCCAATTTTGAATTCTAGACAGAACACATGTCTATTTTATTAGTGTTCTGGTTGCATCTGTATGGAGAAAGTCATGTTGAATAATGACTTCTGCAGTGTACCTGCGTCAGCTCAGTCCTAGATGGATGTTTAGTGAAAGAGGCATGGTCCAGCTAAAACTAGCGAGTTAGTTTCTCTTAAAATGCACAACTATTCACACTTTGTGGTGTATTTGTTGCCAGCACTTGCTTACAGTCTCTTTTGTTTATGTTCAGTAAACATTGGTGTTGCTATCCATTGAGCTTTTAGCTCTGCGTGACTGCGCTGATATTCGCTCAACAAACCTCAAGGCCTAATTGGTAAGGCGCATTAATTAATGCCTTGCATGCAAAACCCTCAGTCTTGTGCTCTCTTTCAATGAATGTTCCATCACTTGAAACATCAAAGGAGTGATCCAATATGTTCCAAACAAGCACATTATGCTGTGTTCACAAAGGATGGCATATACATGTGCCGCAAGGCTTTGAAAAAGGGGGGACACACATTGCATCGTAGAATTCCATAGCATAATACATAGTCCATGTGCCCTCATCAATAAC
Organism: Galaxias brevipinnis; assembly: GCA_036023535.2. NCBI lineage: Eukaryota > Metazoa > Chordata > Actinopteri > Galaxiiformes > Galaxiidae > Galaxias > Galaxias brevipinnis. Next base: position 8,778 of record JAVQIZ010193754.1, on the reverse strand, counting down.
TGCAAGCATTCCATTAATTGTCAACCGAAAATCATGTTTAGAGGAACTATGTGAACTGTCCTATTGCATGTAAATATTGCTTTAGGTTGTTATCTGACCTTGATGTTAAACTGCCCTGGTCCCTCTGGTCTGAATGGTTCACCAAAAATATTCAACTAATAAGCATAACATATGTTCATTAATATATTTTAAATGCTGAGTTAAGAGGTTGTCCCAGTACTGTAGGCTATATGAAATTTAAATAAAAGTAGAAGCAATCCTTGGTATGCTAAGAAAGAAAGGTCTGGGCTTTGGCAAGATCTTCGGCTTGTAATGTGGACTGGCAAACGTTTAGATGTGTTAGATTTACATATTGTACATACGTGGTGTAAAGGGCTAAATCTACATATCATTTGAACAATATCTGAATGTGGAAACAATTCAGCACATTTCTAGAAAGTGGTTAAATCACTTAAAGGCAGTGTTTCATCCTGTCTTCTTCAGCAGATAAGGCTAGACTCCAGTCCTGGAACTGTTTTTAACCATAAGTTTATAAAAGGAGGCTCTCTTTTTGTAGAATGCTGGGCACAGATGACACCAGAAGATGCCTGACATTAGCATAGAAAAATAGATATTCCCATTTCCTTCCCATTTTAAAAGTTTCTTTCTCATATAGATTATTTGATTGCTTGGATATTCTACATGCCATGCAACTCTAAGTGTATGAGAAGCTATATGGGTGCAGATCAATTAGACCCTTATCTGCTAAAGCTTTCTGCCCTCTTCATAGATGGGACCTTGACACATATTTATAATTTAACACACTGATTTGATCCCTAAAATATGGAAATCAGCTCTGTTTACTCCTTTGGCAAGGCTCAGTGCAAAGTTAATCACAGATTATTTCTGAATAGATAAGCCTTGCTGGGATCTGATGATGCAGCTTTTAAGTGGTTTCAGGACTACCTCTCAGATAGAACACAGTGCATAGATGCTAAAGGTTTGAAATCCAAGGTTGTAGAAACAGAGAATGGTGTGCCACAAGGTTCTGTTTTAGGTTCTACATTGTTTACACTTTATATTGATGATATGTATGCCTCTGTAAAATACTGTACAGTACATTTCTATGCAGGTGATACCATTATTTTTTTCCCCTTTTGTTTGTGCACTGCAGAACAGGCAATGTCAAACCTTGTAAGGGCATTTCGTTCTGTACAGAAATCCCTTAGAGATCTGAGATGAATCTTTAATAGCCAAATAATGAATAAATGCTGTTCTCAAGGCCCAAAAAGTTAAATTATAGGCATATACTATTTGCTCCCTAAATGGAGCCCAAGTTAGCGTGTTGCAGTTTACAAATATTAGCAAATTTCTCTTGATGAAAAGTTGTCATTTAAGAAGGTTGAACTCACAAAGAAGGTAAAGAGCAGACTTGGAGCTCTACCATATATAGGATAGGCTCATGCTTTTCTCTTGAGAACAGAATGTCAATTGTAAAATCAACCCAATTGTCAGTCAGGGATCATGCAGCCCCAACTATTTTAAAATCACTTGATGCAGTTTACCACTCTGCTTTGCATTTTGTAACTGGGGATAGTTTTAGAACTCATCATTGTACACTACATAAGAAAGTTGGATGGTCTTTTTTTAGTGATAGGAAATAAAAAGATGGTTTCTTTTTTGTTTACAAGGCTTGGCAAATTGCCTTTTTACCTTACTTCCTTTTTAAAGCACAAATCCAGTATTCATGGGACATGCACACAGGACTATATCACCAAATGGCCAAAAGTGAAAAGAGGACTTGGAAAATTAGCTTTAAGTTTTTTTTGCCTCAGATAAATTAAACAAGTTTTCAACAGGCTTTGAAAATAGAGCAGTAATTTAGTTTCAGTTAAATACGTTTTAACTCTCAAACCTTTTATCAATTCCTGACATTTAATCCTAGTAAAAAAATCCCTGTTTTAGGTCAGTTATGAATTATGAACTTTATTTTAAGAACGGGCTTTGTGATGGCCGCTCTAATACCTTGACTTTCTTATCCTTACGCCATTTTGCCACATCTTGTATGAAGTATGAAGCATGCCACAAGCATGAAGCATGGTCGTTGTCCATTTGGAAGACCCATGTGCAACCACGCTTTAACTTCCTGGCTGATGTCTTGAGATGTTGCTTCAATATATCCACATAATTTTCCTTCCTTACTATGCCATCTATTTTGTGAAGTTCACCAGTCGAGGAACTTGGGCAAAGCACCCCCACAACATGATGTTGCCACCCCGGTGCTTCAAGGTTGGGATGGTGTTTCTCGGCTTACAAGTCTCCACCTTTTTCCTCCAAACACAACAATGTTTCATCAGGCTAGAGCAGATTTTTTCAAAAAGCAAGATCCTTGGCTTTTTCATGGCAGTTTTGGAGCAATAATGTCGATATAGGACTTGTTTTACTATGGATATAGATACTGCAATACCTGTTTTCTCCAGCATCTTCACAAGGTCCTTTGCTGTTGCTCTGGGATTGATATGCACTTTTCATGAGAAAGTACGTTCATCACTAGAAGACAGAACACGACTCCTTCCTCAGCGGTATGGCGATAACGTGGTCACATGGTGTTTATACTTGCTTGTATTATACTATACTATACTATGCTATACTATGCTATACTTGTACTATTGTTTCCAGGCTACAGATGAATGTGGCACCTTCAGGCATTTGGAAATTGCTACCAAGAATGAACCAGACTTGTGGAGGTCCACAATTCTTTTTCTGAGGCCCTTGCTGACTTCTTTTGATTTTCCCATTGTTTCAAGTAAAGTGGCACTGAGTCTGAAGGTAGACGTGAAAATACAAACACAGGTTATACCTCCAATTGACTCAAACTACTTAGTGTATGTAAACCTCACCAAAATTGTGATGTGAAACAATCTGCTTGTAAACCATTGTTGCGAAAATTACTTGTGTCATGCTTAAAGTAGATGTACAAACCAACTTGCCGAAATCTGTCGAGTGGTTTAACAATGACTTTTAATGATTTCAACTAAAGTGTAGCTAAACTTCCAACTTCAACTGTAATTTGCAAACACATTCCAATAAGCTCTTAGGAGAAATGACGGGACCTATCAAACAGGCATTATAGATTCCAAATTATTGGGTTACCTCTTTATTATTGACCAATGCATACTTTATAAATGCTTATAGCAGCTGTAGGTAGTTTCTTATAAGAGGTGGTTTTGGCTTCCTCTACAGTTTGCTTGTTGTAATTATTTTCCCTAACTGTTGCAAAGAAGATATGCAGAATGCTCGTGGTCACTAGCATGATCAATGACTATACTCCAAGTATGGGCATCTCTTCCTGATTTAGTGACGCACTTCCTTGTGCTGTAAAGCAAATCGTCACAGTTTTGCGGGAGGTCATGCTCGGCGACAGACAACGTTTATATTGAATATTGAGACTTCAAGAGGTCTTATCTGAACGGTGATTTTTTTTTTTCTTTCATTCTTCCATAGAAGGTATTGGTAATACGTTAATACAACAAAAGTTGCCTACGGTGGCTTTAAATATAGAGGGCATTGTACTTATATACATTTTAAGGAAAAAATATACAACAGGATATGAATAGATACTTCGTGGTTGTCATACAACTGAGATCAAAATCAATAGTAAGCATCTGTGGTATGCTTTTTCCGCATAAGTCTCTTCAAAGAACCACAGGTAGATTTGTTGTCCTCACCCACAAGTTCTCACGAAGGGTGAAGAGGTCCCTCTCTTGGGACTAAAGGCATGCCACAGCATAACAGGCCAATGTTCCGCTATTTACCAGTTTCTGTATTCATCTTTTTGCCCCCCCCTCTCTCTCTCTCACACACACACACACACACACACACACACACACACACACACACACCGCTATCAGGATGTGTAGCCTTCCTTTTGTCAAAGTCAGTATTCTTTCTCAAAACGATGATAGAGTTCTAATGATTCGTGAATAATCTACATTCTACAGAGGTCAGTTAAGGGACCAACATCATAAAGTTAAATCATAAATCTTAAATATCATATTTAAATATATATTTTAAAACCTCACAGATATTTTCAAAATTACATGAAAAACAAACAAACAAAAAACATGGTAGACCATTTGGACCTAATATGACAGTTAATTTACAGTTTCTATTCACAATGTTAATAAAGAATGATCGTTAAACAAACGTATTGATTCAAAGCGAGATAACGGGTACTGTTTAGTCACTACTTGTCATTGTCAGTCTTCTAAGTAATTTGAGAATAAAAATGTATCAAACCTTTTGCCTGAGATAATAGTACCAGGAATGTAAAGATTACAAAGTTTAACTTCAGTTAAGAAACAAGACACACACATGTTTTTAAGAATGTTTTTAAAAATACAGGTTCATAAATATTTGTATGTATTCAAATGAGCATTTGATATTTTTTTATAATAAGACCTATAATAAGAAACCATATTTTGAAACTAAACAAACCATTTGTATCCAATAAAAAAAGTATATTTTAAATGATATACTAGTTTGAATTCATACAAATATCTATGAGTGTGTATTGTACATGATTCAAAATTTGAAAAACATTTTATATACAATATTGATGGCCTGATTTAAAGCATATTTTAAAGTTAAAATTTTTTATATTTTATAGGAACGATGCTTACTGGCTCTTCTCCACATCCCAGGTCACATGGACTACTCCTCTAAAGAGTTAATAAATGTAAAAGAGAAAAACAGACTAAGTTTAGTTTGCTCTCCTCCCCCTCTCCTGTTTGAAGGAGATCCAGGTTGGCAGCTCTGGAGAGGCTTGAAGATGAATGGTGCGAAAAGCGGTCCGGGCAGCTTTTCCGCTGGTTGCTGTTCTCTTGGGTGGCCCAATTGGTCTTGGATGTCACTTTTGCTACTTAATCTTGTGTATGTGAAACAGCCTGATTTGAAGAGCTTGTGGGCTGTCCACTGTTTAGACATCAACAGGGGAGACAGAGGGGGTAAAAACATTGGGGAAGTGTCCCTCTGTCATTTTTGATAAATTGTAAATGAACAAATAAAATAAAATTTTAATTTTGTCATTTACCGTTTTGATTTTCATAACAAAAAAATCATTGATATACAATATAACAATAATATAATCTCAAGATTCTTTCCTCATTAAAGTATAAGTATCCCGCCTAATTGTTGTCAGTAGTTCAACTGTGTCTTTTTTTTCTCTTCACCTTTATATAAAAAATGTATCCTAATTCTAAGGGATTGCATAGCAGAGTTATTTATATTGGAAATCCAAAACTAATTATTTTAGCAAATTGAAATGTCATACAGGTTGTTAAAATATTTGGCAATGCACAATATACTAAGTTCTGCTTTACTTTGGCAAGTAATATGAATTTAGTCAATATGTTATTATAAACTAACAAAAATGTGTGCAGCTCTCTAGGTTATATCTGTGAATTTAGAAAAAGTTAAAGACATTTCCTCCCTTCTATATTCCTGTGCATAATATTTTTCTCATGATTTTAGACCCTCAATAAAACCTTATGTGAGGCTATGTGTGTTCATTCACATTCACTGAAAATGATAAAAATGTAAACATGTTAAGGTGTCAAAATAAAATCAATAAAAATTTAATACATTTCAATAATCTCTTAAGAGGCAAAATTTATCCCCAAACTCTTCCCATAGAAATATTTTCTCAGAAATTTCAGGTTGGGTCAATAATATGGGATTTATTGTCTCTCAGGATTAATGTATCTATAAATGGGATTAAAGATTCTATCGTTTTTGTCCATTTTAATTTAATGTAAAAGTATAACTTTAAATGTGCTTATTTTATTTGTGTTGAAGTATTAACCCTTTTTTACCTTCCTAATTGAGCTTCTTGTGAGGCCTCTTTGAAACTTCAATGGGGTCATGTAGTCAGTTCTATTTGTTAACAGTATTTCAGGGGAAATTCACCAGTTTATAAAAGGATCCACCATTAACAGCACTTGTCAGAGCAGAAATTCTACCATTAACTTCAAGGGCCTGTGGATCTCTGATTCCAAAGAGACATAGATCAAGAACAATTTGAAGGTTTTGCAAATTGTCAAGAAAACGGTAAAGTCCAGCATTAGTGCATGGAATTAAAAGGGAACAACCCAGACTGTATCATTACAAGACTATCCCCCAATTCTGAGCAACTTGGATCAAGAATTGAATGACTATTATCACAGAGCATAAGACTTCCATGGCTCTGATGGGCGAACCGGTCCAAAGGACAATCGTCTGAGCACCACTTTACTCACAGGGAATACATTCTGAAGGCGAGTCAGAGTTGTAAACAAGATAATTCTTCGACTTTTTTAGTGGAAGTTTTAAGACTATCATTGAACAAAAACATGGTTTCTGTTTTCTGTCAGAAAGATATGTACAGCAATGTAAAAATATTAGAATGGAGAAAGGTGAACCGCAAGTTATTCTCAATGAAGATGTCAGGCCAGGTCTTTCATGGTTCCTGAGAGGCACAAGTCTTAGACGACAGAATGGTCTGATCATACAGTTGCAAAATGTGCTAAAATACTAAAAACTGCATCCTGTACTGAGATAAGCAATCCTTTATTGTTAATGTAAGAGTCACGCTTATGTTTCTAATGTATGCTCACATTTTTAACTATTGAGTCTGTTTCATTTAAGTAGTATCAATGAATGGTCCTTTTGAATCATTGCATTTGCCTTAAAGCTAAGTTTATTTGTGATCTGCACTACAATGTCAAAAGTTAGTAAATAGAAATATTAGTACAATGTAACTCCAACCCCTATCTGCTATATTGTCCTTTAACCTCCACTTTTCTGCTAACACAACTGTTCTCATAGTCTAAAGCTTCATGATGGAGCATTTGACAAGAGCTTTTAACAAGAATAAGATCATTCTTAGTGTTTCAGATCATGTATAATATGCTTTATACTTAACACAATGTACCTGTATTTAATGTATGTCCTGGACAAGTATTTTTTAAGATATGATGTAAGAAAATATAATAAACCCATTTCAATGTAATGTCAGTGAGCTCCTTATGTGCAAGAATCTTAACTGATTTAATATTATCTGTTCATATTTGAACCTTTTATGACTTAATTTTCTATAGGCCAATCTTTGTGTTATGCTTGTGGTTTGACAAAAACAATCGTGGTTGATACAGAAAATGACTACAAAATGAAGGTGTCTCTCTTTAGAGGCTTGTTTAATAGGTTATGTCTCTGCTTTTCTTTTCCTCCTTTTTCTCACATCAAACTTTTGTATTTGAGAGTTGCAAGCTGCCCACATATTGTCGTCATCAGAGCTGTTTTCCGCTGTAAACTGTTTGGTTTCGATGAACTAATCCACCTACAGAGTCTGGCTCAAAGCCTAACAAAACACCAAACAAACTATTCCGTATAAAACTGTGCAACTAAATATTTATAACACATTAGTAATTGATTCATCATCTGGATAGGTTACATTGCATTCATTACCACGCATATTGATTAGAAGTCATTGCTGGGAAAAGGACAAACCCATGTAAATAGTTTTTCTTTCAAATTGTTTCCATGGTTGTTAATTAAGACTTTTAATGCTTGGTAAATAGTTTGGATTCATGTAAACTAATAAGCCCATAATAACGTAATTTATAACCTTGTCTGTGTTACAAGCGGTATAATTTTACATGTTTATATCTTCCATCGAATCTTAAACCAATTGACAGGTGTCAGGTGGTCAAATCAAGTTCTTTCTTTTATTTTAAGTACAATAGTTCATTTTAAGTAAGACTACACCAAAGTGCACGATAGCCATGAATGGTTTCTGCTCTTTTAAATAGGGGTCGTGGAGTCTAGACCTCTCAAGACGATGGGGCATATTATGGTCATGCTCATAAAAGATCCCAAGACATAGAGCTCTTCCATTCCTCAAGGGAAGACAAAAGTTCCCCCTGGCAGATGGGGCTAGGAGCTGCTAAACAACATCAGTGCTACTGGGCGTCATCCCAGGGCCTGAGCAATAGAAATCATATGTGCTACATCATGAATCATGATCCATGTCAAATACCTTATGGTGGACTGCTCTGGGTAAGGAGTGGACTTCATCGTGTGAGGTAGCAGCTGATGCTGGCCAGTTTTTCTATTATTGTTCTCCTTGACCTTCGTGCTGCTTTTTTTTACACCATATCAACCATATCATCTTAATTTAAATCAGAAAGTAGGAGGAACTGCCATGGCTCCTAACTGGTTCATATCTTTATGCATTGCATGGGGACTTAGTGATGGGTTAGGATGCTTCATTTCCTTTGATGACACAGGTATGGAGTGCTTCAAGATTAAATTTGAAGCCTCGTGTTGATTGTGTCAATTTGTTTTATTTTTCATCTCTTGGTCACACCATCTGCAAATGTGTTTGGGGATTCATTGTTCACAGTTACTGTTATGTTGTTGATACTTGCTTACTAATACCAATTAATTAAATAACTTTAGCAATATGAAAGGTTGCCTTAGATACAGCTAATGTTGCAAGTACCAAAATGTGACCACATTTTACCAAATCAAATTACACATTTTGGAACCCTAACAAAATAAATACTCCTTTATTTATTCCTAGAAATCTTAATACAAATCTTATCACTGCTGCTCAAAATTTGTGGGTAATTTTTCTTTTGTTTTCTTTTGTTCAAAGATTTTAAAGTTTAGCTAAAAAAGGTTTCTTACTCACCTTAAAGCATCTTTTAAGCTCTAGATCGGTTTGCCTGTGAAACTGTCTGGCTAGCGAACTGACTTCCC